>CAJNOL010005707.1:0-10902 GCA_905250125.1 Rotaria sordida | reverse complement strand
GACATATAATTATCATCATATACCTTATTTAAAGTTTAGTATTACTGCAGAAAAGAAAAAGAGATTCATAATTTCTTGTGAAAGTAAACAGAGAGATATAGTCACGTAGATATTTCTACAATAATGGCAGACAATGAAAATCATCAGTTAAATAGTTTTCGTCAATGGATACATGAACAACAACCAATACTTAATTCACTTGATACAGATGAATTTTTATTACGTTTTTTACATGTTACAAATTTTCAATTGGATAATGCTAAAGAATGGTTAATACGTTTTTGGAAATATCGTACAGAAAATCCACAATGGTTTGTTTATAAATATAAATTTAAAAGAAAATAAAAAAGAGAATTCATTTTCTTTAGGTTTACGAATCGTGATCTTTTAAAAAATTCATTAATGCAAGAAATAGCTGAAATTGCTTATTATTTTCAATTACCAAAAGAAACAAAAGATAAACAACTTATTGTTATTATGCGTATGGGACATTATGATACAACTAAATATTCATTAGATGATGTAACTAAATATGCTTTTGCTATTACAGATATTCTTAATAGACAAGAAGCAGGTCGAACATATGGTTTTATTATTATATTAGATTTATCAGAAGTTAAATTACAACATATTAGTCAATTTACACCTGATCGTGTACATCGTTATATTGATTGTTGGGAAAAAATCTATCCAGTAAATTTAATTCAAATACATTTTTATAATTATCCACGTATATTTGATCCTATTTTATATTTATTTCGAATGTTTCTTTCTCGAAAATTAAATGAAAAAATATTTCTTCATTCAAAAACATCTGATGGAACAATAAATAAATCATTACATCAATATATTGATTCATCATTATTACCAAATGAATATGGTGGTCAATTAGGTTTAATTGATGATATTAATAAAACATTTATTCAATGGATTCGAGAACAAAATGATTATATGATTCAATTTGATCAATATGGTATTGATTTGAAACATGCATCGAAATTATTAAAAACAATTCAAAAAGAACATGATTAATAATAACATTTATTATTTTTCTTGTCATGCTTTATATATTGTATTTAGTCGTACTATATATATATATATATTATTCAAGTGTTTCTATGCTTTTTTTTGTTGATTGTATCTAAATAAATGATTACGCGTATACAACAATTAGAGAGTGTATCAATAATCATACTCTCCTATGATGTGCAGTCATTATTCTTTCTATTATCGGTTACATTCTAATTGCGCATACTTTTTTAGTTTTTGTTTAATTAAGAAAAAATGTCCGCAAAGTGGAATCAAGAGGAATGATAAAAATAGTTGCATTGTAGAATCGAGACAAGATTAATTATGTAAAAGAAACAAAAAAATCTTTAATAAAACATAACGGAATGTTTTATTTTTCTTAGATTTATAATCAAGATCATTCTTGTCAGTTGTATAAAATATCTTGATTATATCGATAACAAAAAAAAAGAACATAATCTCTTTCGATAATTATGAAAATTCAAAAGACCATCGAGCATTGCTAATTCTTCTAATTCGTGGATGTATCTTATTCAGACTTAAAGATTGATCATGATATTCTTCTACATTTTAATCGAATTCCAATGAGATGGAACAAATTTCAAAATGAGGAAAGAAATAAAGCATCTTCAATATGCGCATATACGAAGAATATAATTTTCTAATTTAAGAAAATTTAAAGTTTACATTACTAATTTCAAGAAAATACAGTATGATGTACCTCTCTTTTTGTTTTATTTGAAATGGATACAATCGAATTAATGAAATAATGTAATGTTGATTCTAGAACAAACGAGAGGTGACGATAAGGCGAATATTTTGAGAATAGTAGTAGCTAACGATCTGAACTTTTGAACTGTCAAGGTCCTCCTTAAAAAATCGATCTTGAACAAGTGCATTCCAATCGTATGCAATTTTTAGAATGTGTTGAAGCTGTAGTAGAGAGGCTATGCTAAAATTTTCAGCTCGAGCTTTCATTCTATAGATTTCATTTTTATTTGAAAAAATATGTTAGACGGCAGTGTTTGATAGAGTTCATATGTTTTTTTTATAAATTCTTTGTTTTTACGTGAAGGAAATGGGTGACAAGTTCAATACTTCGAAAATATGTTTTTTAGAATCCTTTGCAAAAATAAGTGATTTTTAAATGATTTCGTCATATATATTATCTAAGTAACAGATGTCTAGATGTCTCATCTTACGACTACTAAAAACAGTAGATCGCTCGAAATACTCATGTTACTATTGCCATCTCGTTTATTCTCATATTGACATTAGTTTACACCTACACCGAGAATAGCAGTAATGCTACTTCTCCAATTCATCATTATATTAAAATAAAGTAGACACTCATGTTAGCAAGTCATACTCGTTGCATTCAATATTTTTACTTGGAATAACATCATAAATAGTTTTTTTAGTATTTTTAGAATAAATGTAAATTACTTATTAACACTATTTTTACTTTTTTTAATGGAGAAGAAAATAGTTAATAATAACTTTTTTTGTGCATTAAAGTTTGCGTAGTGCATAGTAAATAAATACGTCATTCGAAAGAAATAAGAGCTAAACCCTTTATGTAGAACACATAATAGCAGTTTATATCATCTACTAAGTTGTTTACAAACATTCACTTAAATATATTATACATATGTCATTTTGATATATTTTGTTTTTGTGTACTTGAATGAAAAAAATCCGTTTTTAAACGTATTTATCGTTTTTTTTTTTCAGAACATGGTTTTCAATTAGAAAAATTGAAATTTAACGCACTTAGTTCAACATATAACGGATATTTTTCTGGTGTATGCTAAAGTTTAAATGGGAGTAAATTTTTGTCTGACCAGATTTTTTATATTTGCTATATGTGTTGAGAAAAGCGAGATGTAGTGTTGTGAAGTCACATTTTGTTTCTTATTTGAATACTATGTGTGTACTAAAATGAACATAGAAAATGAGCGGAAGCAGATTTCAGAATTTCATTCAGACAAAGACTATGCACAGGTATTAATGTTAATTTGAAACTATTTTTCGAGTTTTATATCTCTTTCATTGACGAAGTTATAGGAATGTTCTCAAAGGTTATAAGTGGGATATGAATAAGCTGAAAATTCGATCTAGTTTGACGTATTGTACTGAAATTTTTACGAAAAGTGTTTATCACTAAGACCACTCATTTCTGAAAATTTCAGACTTAATGATCCATTTCTAATTGGTAAATCTATTGTGTATATAGACAGAAGGAAGAGACTTAAATAACAATGATATAGAAGATTCATTCTTTGTATTTTTAAAAACAATAGAAAACATGAGAATTAAAGTTTAGAAATGATCTTATCAATAAGTCCGTGTTTAGTGAACTTGGTTCGAAAAATAAATAATTAATGCCAAACAGATAAAATATATTTCAAAATATGATTGAAAGGGATTGCGAACACTTGTATTTGTCACTGTTGCACTTGCGATTGTAACCAATGTCGTTAACATAACACTAGTCGTACCTGTAGTAGTGACATTTGTTGTTAACATAACACTAGTCGTACCTGTAGCAGTGACAGTTGTTGTTAACACTGTAGAAGCAGCAGTACTTGTAACTGTAGACGTATCTGTATTGGATGGTGTAGAAACACAACCATAATAACGTTGAATTTCAAGAATATCAATTGAACTTAATTGAACTCGTTGTCCAATGAATGCACTAGTATTTTGTGTTGGTATAATTGTTGGTAGACTACTATTAATAGCAAATGCAGTACGTTCGTAATGCATAACTGATCCATAATCATATGATGTCATTTGAGTATCAACTTGTGTGTCATTGTATTTATCGAAATTGAATGCATTAGCTATGATTGAGAGAAAAAAAAAGAAATCAAGTTTTTACTTAACATTGACCAAAAGTTCTGATTCCGATGTTAAAAATTTTATAAAATAGTCAATATTGAAAGTTTTATGGCATGATATCTCGTCTACAATAATGTATATAATAACTCTATCTTGGATTTAATTCTAACATTCTTTTAGATAAAATCTATAATAATTATGGCTGAGCAAAAGTTCTGATAACATCAAATAAAAATATAAAACGAAAGAGATATTTTTCGTTTTATTGTATAAAATGTACAAAATAGTTACCATTAGTATTTATATAAAGTTTCATGCTTTCCAACAGTTTGTCGAAAGTTTTTTTAAACTCTTTTTCTGGAATATTCTTCACTATCTTGGAAGCCTTCTCAACTAGTGATTCTTCGTTTACTTGATCAGTTAAATTGCTCTTGATATAATCATTTAATCAAAAATCATATGATGCAAGATTTGGTGAATACGGTAGATGTGGCATTATTTCAATACCTTCTTCTGTTACTTATGTACATTATGATAGATGAGGCATCCCATGTCGTCGATTTTTTATTAAAACTGACGGTTGGACTCGCTTTTCCTTCATTTATCCTTTTTTTTATTATTTTATTACTAAATTAATATTTTTAGTCTTGAAAAAGTCGATTCTAACTTACAAAAATCGACTTAATCATGCAGCAGTAAATTCTGTCCGACGGTGCTACATATTTTCCCACTGATCAAGTTGTCTAACGAATGACTATTTTTATGAAGCCATCTTTAATAAAAACTCAAGGTCGAAAACTATGCAAATGTGAGTGATGTGGCCGGTAAAGGCGGCTTCAGCGCATCGGCAATATAAAGAGGGCGTGATTTCAACCAAAATTTGTCAATTTTGTAAGAATAATAAAAATTGATCGATTGCGACACAAAAAAGAATCAGCTGGCGAACCGCGGTAAACCGTCGGTTTGCAAGTGGTTTGAATGACATCGAGTTCTACTATATATTCAAGCAATAAAATTTTCGATATTAACTATGTTATAAAATTTTAAACACTGTAATCAGAACTTTTGGTCAATCCTAAGTATTTTGAGAAACTTACCGGATAGAATATTACTCCATTGAATAGAAACATACGAATCTCGATCAGGTCGTGATTGTTCATGATAAAAACCTGTTTTTCGAATAATAACAAACAATAATGTATTATTATTTCATGTATATCATACCTAAGACATGTGTTAATTCGTGTTGAATAATTCCTGAAACCATACAAGTAGAATATGTTCCATGCATCAATGAAACAGGACGAGTACCAACATAACTACCCCAAGATCCAACCTAGTCAAACAAATAGTAATTTTTTATAAGATGTCTTTTTTCTATTTACTGGTGCATAACAACCAGATCCATTAAAAATTGTAATATAGTACAAATCGGATGCATTTCTTGGACGAAATGATATACATTGTGTATTATTGACTTTTGTAAGATTTTCCATTTGTCTCATCATATTAACAATAAAAATAGAGTTATTGGCAGCTAGAATATATATCAGTCTTTATTCATATAGAACAAAAAAACTATACAAACTAATATTTGAAGCCAATTCATAGGGTACTACACCACCTGTCCATCGATGATATGCTGCTGGTCTTATTGCTACTCCACGCTAAAATTTCAAAATATTAATATTCATTTCATTTTAGTTTAAAAAAATAATAACTTACACCCGTTGGTGATGTGACAAATCGTAGATGAACCATATCACCTCCGTCAAGTCCATCTAAAAACAAAAAGGAAAATATAATCAAGATAGATATATTTATGATGTATTTACGGACCATTTCGTTCAGGATTATAAGCAAATTCATTTTGCACAGGGTCAAAAGACTGAATGGATGACATTTAGAATTCAAAAATATATAATCTATGCATTGACTTACTTGTGATACAGGTGTACATTGAAAGTTTAGAACATAACCAAGAAGAATAAAGGCTAAATATGTGGGTAATTGCATTGAAAATGTTTATGACTATTGAGTTGTTGTAATGAAAGTTTCTTTAAACAAAAATAATAATAGAATTTTTTTGTTTCGTCTCTTTTAATTTATTATAATAATTTTATTAGATTTGAAATCACATTTATATATGTATTTTGTTTTGCATTCTTTCAATATTTTCTTTAGCCTCATGCAAGACATAGTCTCGTAATTCTCTTTATTTGAAAATAATATCGATTCTTCTTATGGATCAGAGAGAAAGTTCGATTATTCTTTTAACGAATATTTCTATTTGTATAAAAAAAAATTCTATTTGTTGAATATCTTTGACGGTCTTTATATACAACTAATTTAACTACTACTTACTTGATCATATTAACAAAAAAAGTTTTCAAAAACAACAAAACCATCACAGTGGATAAGAGAAATGTATATCTATCAATAATCAGTCACTCTTTGTAAAAGTAAACGTTCCTATTATTTCCAAAAACTTATTTTATTTAACGAAAATTATTCATTAATGTCATAATCAGCATTGTTTTTGTTTAACTGAAATATAATTTCAACGGTCATACTTGATATGAAAATGCTTAATCTCGTTGAAAAAGTATACGTAAAAATTCAGAATTCTATGTTTTTCATATAGTCATCTGTTTATATAAAAATAGAAAAATAAAAATAAGTACATAAAATAATTGAACGAAGAAAAATATTCGCTTCGATGAATTTAGTATGTATTTTTAAAACGTACTTTTTTTTAGCAAATACGCATTAGTCAATATTTTGAAGGTATTCAAATGAAATTTTTTTTAGTTAGAATTCATTAAAAACAAGACATTTCGGTGGTTTCTTTTTGTTTTTCTAATGTCGATTGCAATTTTTGATTTATTTGTATTGCAGATTAAATTAATATTCTTATGGCTTCTATGTATCTTCTCAAATCAAATAAAAGAACATTCGTTCTCTTCCCTACATTACTTATATAACTGTTGTTTTTGATAATAAACATTCTTACTTATATCATATATATAATAAATTTGAATTAATAGAAGATATCTATTCTACTAAAGAAATATAAAAGATTGATCTAGTGATTAATCATTGGAATATTTAATAATTCAGTGAAAAGATTAAATATAATCATGAAAAACAAACGGATTCAATATTTTGAAGTTTTTTCTTGTTTAAAAATCATGCATAAAATTTAGTAATGAGAAATTCTAAAGTTTTTGCACTTTTTTTTTCTCAAAAAAGTCACATCTTATTCACATCAGCAAAAAAGCAGAATGATTTTTATTGCCTTTGGACAAAAAAAAACAAATTTTGCTTGCCTGAATTCAATATATACCAGTTTTTCTTTTCGTTTTTGCTTACTATATTCTATTAGAATATTATTATTTTTATATAGACGTATTCAATCTTGGTCTTTACTATTTTCTATTCATCGATGATAAATTTAAAGCTTCAATAGAAGAAAAATCAGGAATATATTTAAGAGACTTAGCTTGAATAGGTTATTTATTTACTTACTTATTCATACATTTATTTTTTTCATGTTACTCAGTTATTGACATGTAAAATAAAAAGAAAAGTAAATTGTAACTTAATGTTGAGTTTTTAACGATAATTTTCATCTAATAAACGTAAGAAAACAAAAAACGTATATAATTCTACGAAAATAAAAGAGGATAAAGCAAATACGAATAAAAAAAAATGCGTAGTACAGAGTGCAAAAAAAACCCGACCCCTCGAGATTAAAATGTAACTAACTATTTATTTATAGTTACAAATAAACTAAATTATATATCACTAGTAACTGTAGCAGGGCTGCTAAATCTCCTGATTTAGCCAGGAGTCTCCTGGTTTTGAAATCTTCCTCCTAGTGAAAAAATCTCCTGGTATCAGGAGCTGGTTCTGAACATATTCTCCTGGTTTCTCCTGGTTTTAAGACTTTCTACCTTGAATTTTAGTGACATTTTCAATCGAAAAGATAAACATAAAAAAAAAGAAAAAGAGAATAATGATCATAGTATTAGATGGATTCAGACGCCAATCAGATAAAACGTTGTTTTTGCTTGATTTTTATAAAAATAAGAGAATAAATTTCGCAAACAAATTTTGTAGCAAGAACTTATGTACTTTTAACTAAGAAGAAAAAATCATTGTGTATTTTTTTTGGATGTTTTTGTCACCAGAATATGAGATCAGTTTGGTGTCAAATTCATTAGAGATTAATCTGTTGCTACGATCGTGCCTATTTTGAAGTGAACATTTTTCTGTTTTGTTTGTGTAGTTTAATGATGGATTGTGACATAAATAGTAATATAAAGTGCATGTAATAATCTTTCTTTTTTTTGTTATAAGCCACTTACAATGGAAGTGTTTGTGTTGTAAGTTAACCCTCGGATAGTATTCTCATTTTATCACACAAAAGGTATTTTGTGGATCCAGTGAAACCCACATGTAAATGACTTAGGAGAATTTTTTTTTTTCGTCTATTTTGTGCTAGATATGATGAATTAAAGCTTATGCCATGATTTTTATCGAAGCGCGGATACGTTAGTATGTTTATGATGTATGAGAATGATTACATTTTTAAAAGGTTTTTGAGAAGGAATTATGATAAAATTATGGCTTTAAAAAGTTATCGAATGAACAGTGAATGTTGCTACATGTATATAACCACTTATATTAAAAGTTCTATGTTTGAACAACTTTTGAAGTTTTTAGGCTAGTTGTTTTCAATGGAAAAAACTCGAGTATGATTGTTGTGACTATGGCCAAAGTCGATGACAGAAATATCTCGACCAAAATATAAGAAAATCCATCAGACAAAGATAAAAAACACACGATTCACTATTGGCGGTGTCGAGTTCACGAATTATAGGCAAATAAACTCTCAAGACAATAGAGAATGGATGTCATATGAATAAAATAACATCTGTATAACACCAAAGGTGTTAGAGGGTACTTGCAGATCCACATTTCACTTCCTTACTGGTAAGGTTTTTGTACGAAATTTGATATGGCACTTGTGCATTGTTAGGAGACTAACGATTATCGGAAAGATGGTTCCGAAAAGGATAGATCTTTAAGTAGAAAAAAACGAAATACAGTGATGTGGGACTCGTCGGACCTATAAAAAACCGTAGAAGAGTTAAAAATTATTCAATATGAAACGTGGCTCACCCCCTTCATAAAAAGAGTTCTTCGCAATAAAAAAGGCACTCAATGACAGTAACAATAAGACTTAGAGTGTTCTAGAACATTCGAAAGATTCCTTCGAAATTTAATTTGCCAAACTACGTTTGTGAATATTCTAAATAATGCGATTTTTGAGTTTTGCGCAGATAAAAATTTGTATTCAACAGATCGATGGCGATAAGTAGCGAGGCATTGAATTGCCACAGTTGCCATATGATCAGAATAAATAAGCGTTCACTGATCAACTTAGAACTTTGAAGAATAATCAATATTAATGTTCCTGAGCTTATAGAGATACATAATAGTGCGTTGAGACCTGTTATCATGAACAGCATATCAACACTACACAAAGGATAGCAATTGCTTCCCTGAGTTGATCATGCCTCCTGTTCATATTAGAGTAAGACTGCTTATCTCAACATATACTTATATTCAAATCGACTATGTAGTTCATGTAGGAGGATTGACCCATAGTCTCATGATTTTATTTATTGTTATCCTGATGAATACACTTCCCATTATGTATATACACGACATGATTATTTTTAACTCTCTTCTGACACAATAAGCAATCTCAAAAGTCTACTGTTGCATCACGGCCTATAGCATAATTGTAAATTGACTCTAATCTCTCTCAGACTGCTTATGTAATACTTAACGACTTTCATCAGAAGAATTGAAGTCTGACTAATCAACACTCAATGGATGATACACAATGATTAATTTTCTTTGCTGTTTGTTACCAATAAAATTGAACTTCCCATTAGACATTCGTAGTTTGTTTCTGTTTTATTTTTAACCAAATTGAAAATCGAAATGAAAATGTCCGAAAAAAACTTTATCTATTAGTTCACAATTAGAGAGAGAATCAAATAGCTGCTAATATTAAATAGTTAAACAATCTGAAGAGCAATCCTTCTGTCTTTCCAGTTGATTTTTACGTCTATAATTTTTTCAAGAAAAGAATAATTGTTCAAATTTCAGACAACTGTTTACATGAACATCAAGATGAGAATACAATAATTTAAAGCTTGTAACACACTGTCAGATGATTTAATACTTGAGCGACGAAGTTTTTGCTGTGAGAATGTTCACTGCTGGTGAGGAGAGGACAAAATAGATTCCTTCAATACGTTATTGTTTCCCATAATAAATTGACTTTGTACCACCCATGTCTGCTGTAAATATAATGGATGTGTACAACGAGCTTATTTGTCAGCTAAATCAATGGTTAGAATAATAATGTTAAAGTAAGAAAAACGGAATGCGAAAAAGAAATAACAACAAGGCAAACAAAAACTAGAGTGTCAGTAACAAACAACTGGTTGGTGTAGTCTCATTGAAGGTGAAATATAGATCTTGCATATTTTTTATGACCTAACAGACAATTTGAACAAAAGAAAACCAGTTTCAACTGCGGTTGGCCACATTGATATTTTTCCGTGTGGACTAAATTTTAGATCAATTTCAAGAATTATTGAATTATATTGGAGATCTATATGTGAAATTTATGTGCAAATTTCTAAAAATGTTTAATAGTCATTTAGCCGATATACAAATGTAATTTCGAATGCGAATGAAAACTTTGGATATTCTTTTTATTCTTTGAAATTCGACCACTACTATTAAAAAACAGAAGCAGTGTCGGTGTAGGGTGTGTGAGTGCGATATGGGTGTGCGAGAAGAATATAGTTTCATCCACATCCACACAAGCTCCCACGCACACCTATCCTACACCCGCATCTACACCCACACCAATTCCATATCCATACCCACACCCACACCTACTTCCACGCACCTCACCCACACCCACACCTACTTCCACGC
>CAJNOL010005705.1:0-10903 GCA_905250125.1 Rotaria sordida | reverse complement strand
TTCATAATTTCTAAACTGATACTTTTCATTACGTATCCAAAGAAAGGCTTAATAGAAAAAGCTTTTGTTCTTCTGCTTCAAATTTCTTGCCGTCTCTCGTTTCCTTGGAAATGAAGGAAAAAGAGTTTCGTTGAGAGGTGCATATCCGAGCCAATGTCAATCATCGTCTTTATAGATTTATCTAGTCTTTCAAAAGAAGAGTTCGAACTGAGTGTTGTATCTCATTAGAATAATTGGATTTTGAGCATCAAATACACCAATGTAGCTTTTCTCGACTTAGTTTGATTATTGAGAAACTAGTTTTTTAAGTATCAATGATAAAATCGTATATATCTTTCAAAAATGCATTAGTATTTCGCAATCCTTTTTCATCATAAATAAATATTAAACCAAAATCAATAGTATAGTTGGAATCAGCACAAAAAACCGGCGTCGTATCTTAAACATATTAGCTAAATATTTTTTCATGAAACATGCACCTGTGAATATGCAGTTTCAGTTAGCTGACTATCGACGTCATCGAATCAGTGTAATTAGTGAAGACTGACTGCACGAACACATTGATATTGGCATCAATGTTCACTGAAACAGTGGAAGAAACCACTACAAACGAGACATATTTTGACATACCTGGTTATGCAATCCAGCAGCAAATGTGCATATCAATGAAATCAATCTTCCGGTCAACCCTATGTCGGTGACTGATTGTCAGTATTTATACCAAAGCTACACATCGCTAAATGCACCTTGAGTGCATCGAAAAGAAGATTGAGGAAAAAACAATACTGAGAGGCTCTCATATACTTTTTTTTGTTAAAGCATCTGTATTAGAATGTAGTTTTTTCGTTAATCCCAATTGTGTGATTGGATTTGCTCTGAAACTGAATGATGACAATTAAAAACGCTATGTACGTTCACAAGCTTCACAAGTTTACCCAACTTTACTGCTGCCATCAGAAAAATTCCATTTTTCCACAGAATAAAACAAAATTTAAAGCTCAATAAGTATTCTTATAGATCGCGATTCAGCGATTCTAAGAAGATAAGACATTAGGCAACGTTTTTTCTCACAAAAGTGTAGATGGACTTAGATAGGTATCTACTTAGGACAATTCAAAAGTAGTATCGCTAGTACTTTAATGGTGTGGATGAGGATGTGAGGGTGGGTGAGAGTAAAGAGAAAATCTAATACCTTCACACCAAACTCTCATACGCTCTACCACCCGCACTCTCATGTCTGTTGTTCACACCTTCACTCTGAAAGAAGCAGCCATTTCGTATGTTACAACCCGTGGCATCCGACTCGACTTAGAGTAAGCCACTAAACAGTAAAAGCATATTGAATTTTATAGAAAGTGACACTAAAAGCCTATTAAGAAACATGTGATTGTTTTGAATTCCAGGTGCTTCGACAATGACTGGTACTGGCATAACAGAAGCAAACAAAGCGACACACGTCAGTCAGGTTCAAGTAATTCAAATAATTTCTTAGTGTCATTTTTTTTGTTCATACCTATCTTCTTTTGTTCATAGAACGATCGAGCTGCAGCAGCCGCCAGCGTCATAAACACTGGATTCTTCTCCACCATCAAGAAGGTCAGACGATAACCATTGTAGGAAACGACTATTCATTAAATATCTCATGCTTTTTAGTTTTTCGGTGTGGAAATCAGTCCTTCAGCAGCTAAAGGTAGGTTACTGTTGATTATGTCTTTCAGCAAGATTAGTGATGATGACAGTTATGTGAATACAATTGCCGTACTTTCTCAAGCGCACTATACTAACAGAAGAAATTCGTAGATGATATGATCAATTTTTGAAGAACTTTTCTCGTTTGCCTATAGTTCGCGCATGTGGAATAACACGGTCCTTTCGGATAAATTTCATAATTTATCTATTGACAGAAAGCGCATGTTCTGTATCAGAATAAGATTTTCATCGTCTTTCCATTTCTATCATAATATCCCAACAAAAGTATTTGAACATTTTTTAAATAAAAAGAATCCAAAGATATTGTTCTGTAAGGAAATTTAGTACTCTCACATTCACTCGAATCAAGAGGTTAGCTGGTTTTATTGAATTTTCGCATCTTTTGCCGAATGATTCTTGGAAATGACTTTTAAAAGTAACTATAACTACTAGAAGATCATAATCTGATTGAACATCAAGTAACAATGAGAAACAAAATATGATTTCGTGATCATTCTATCATCATTCACTAACGAATTAGATTTTTTGTTATCGTTCATTCATTGAAGGATACCAATGTAGGTGTGATTGTTTTCTCTTCGAACGTCGACAGTACATATAAGAGTTGTTCGAAGAGGACGACTAACATAATGCACCTAAATCCGCACTTTATTTAGAAACGTATTTTTGACTTTTTCTCGAAAATAACTATCTTTTTCTCAAAGATTGGCGATGCGTTGTCTCCAACATTACATTATGGTCAACTTTTCTTAAGCCATGTAAACGAAACATGTGTTGTTGCTTATATCAACGTCTTGGATTTTTTAGTAGAAGAGACTAGAACAGTTGAATCTAGAACTAGAAATCAATATACCTAAATTAGTGGATTACCCTATATTTTGAGCATTTCGATAAAGCGAACATACATTCACATGTTACATATAAGTGTATATAGTTTTTTCTTGTTGGTTGGAACCAACCAGTTTTTTCATAAATTTAAAATAAGAAAATGAACAGAACTCGTTGAAAAAGCGTTTGATTCACTTTTTAAAGTTTGTTTCGCTATCATGCTACTTTCAGTTTCATAGGTTCTTTGATTGCTCGAAGACACTTAAGTTCCTAAAGATCATGTTACTGGCATAGTTTGCAGGGTTCCATAACTTTCTTCATTTCTCTGAATTCGTTCAGATTTTTGTCTACTAACGATTTGTTGTGTTTCCTGATTTCCTTTGTCTCAATAAGTTCCTAGACTTCGTTGATATGCTTGAAATCTCTAGGTTCCTTCATTTCATTGAATTTTCGATAGTTTGTACAGTTTGTGGAGTTCTGAAAATTCTTCTCATGAAACCTCTGTCGTCAGTTCCTAGACTTGCTAGAATCTCTTGGTTCTCTGGTTCCTGTCAAAAAGTAAATCTGATATATTCGTGGCATGTTAGTTTACGACATTAAACGTGATAAGATGAGATTTCAGGAGATCCACAGAGGATTGAAATTTAACACTTGGCTCTTGTATTGCATGCTAAGTTTTCCTCAGTTGCATCCACTCGTAGAACGAAGTGGTCGTGGAAACCCTGGATGTTGTATGAAAACTACTCTTATCGAACCAGGGTTTTACATTTTATAAATTGATTCAATCCAATAGATGCCTTTTCGTCGATAGATCTCCTATGCTGTCTTTGACACCACGAAATTTAGTATCGAGACACGTCGATAAGTGATGAAGCTCGATAAAAAAAAACATATGGCATTCCCTTTTTTGTTTTCTCAGCCATTTGTTGATAAAGAACATTTTTTCAAAATTTGTCTTTACATTCTTCGTCGTAAGATGTTTTCTTTATGGGGCATTCGTCGTTATTTTGCTTTACCCTTGGAGGATGTATATCTTGAATTCCTATGATCTTATTGATTCATAATATTTCGGCGATTCCATGGAATTCTCAAATTTTTCATATTTCACAGATTCTTTTGATTCATCAGATTGCTGGCAATCTGTAAATGCCTAGGATTTTCAGACTATCTTGCATTCCTCGAATTGCATGTATTTCTAGATGGATTTGAATTTCTTGGAATCTTCTGAATCCTAAAAACTCTCTGATATTAAACTTCCTCAGGTTCTTTTAAATCTATCCGTATCTCTGATTATTTGAATATTGTGCATAGTTTGAATTTACTCAACTCTCAGGATTCGTTTAGCTTCTCACATTCCTACCACTTTTCTTAAACTTTTTCTCCACATGCTCACACTTTGCTATGGACACTCTGTAACGTTTACTTATTGTCCTTATTCTTTTGTGAGAGCAATCACTGTTCTATACTGGTGAAGAAGATGATGGATCAGGATTATACGTTGCGAAACAATCAGAATATTTTATAGATTAATTAGAATTCAATGCAGTGTACGAAAATGTTTGTTTTTGTCAATTATGCACAAGTGACTAAATTAAGTTCGAAATAAAACGGATTAGATTGCTATAAAAATAATCAGAAATATATCAAATTAGTAGATTTCACTGTGCTATCTCCACTTATGCAAAAATTTATAGCACTCAGAAAGAGAGTTAAATTATTTCAGACACTAAAAGTAATATTATATACTACGTGAAATTCATATTTCATGTCTGCTCGATTTGGGTTTTGACTTGAGATGTTGACATGTCAGTAATTACTCTGGAACGATGGCAGATATCTGGTGCTCGTCAATGAAAGATGGTTTAACTTGATCCACTAGAAATAAGAAGTATTTCATTCTATTTTTAAAATGTTCAAACTTTACTTGAAAATGCTTTTAATTAAATCATTGATCACTTATTTTTATTTTACCCATTAAAAATAATGTACTATACTTAATCATAAAGTAGAAGAAAACCCAAATTTTATTTTGTTGCATCACGATAAATTACAGCAACACAATGTAAAGTGCTAGGTCGATAGTTAATCATTGAAAAAACTCCAACATGAACAATCGTTTAATACTATTCTTGAAATTTAATCTATTTGATAGCTTAAATAAACGAGAAAAGAAATCAATTGATAGCAGATATATCGATACAACGAGCATCAAACGAAGATCATTAAAATTAGTGAAATCAGACGAACCGTATACACCTAGAAAAGAATACCTTTAGCAATATTATTTATCCTAATGTAGCATTTACTGATGGTAACGTTACAAAAACATGTCAAGAAATAATTAGCCATCCGAAGAATGCTTTCTGCTTTTTTTTGTTTCATTTTGTGTTCTGTCGAGGTAGATATTTGTTCTTTCTTTATGAGAAAATAACTAGCAGCATTTTGTTCTCGTTGTTGCATTTATCTACAAGTTACCTAGTATTGTACTCACTTAAATCCTTGCTAAGAGAGTACATTATTAGTAAAAATATTTAAATAACTTTATCAAATTTATTTATTCATATTTATTCATTATATTTATATCTCCATCTTGTAAAAAGAATCATGTTTAAATCTATTTAAAAACACAATGATAAAAATGACTCACAGTGAGTGTGCGCGAATAATATTTTGTTCTTATCCTAATAACAGAAAAATTGATAAATATATTCTAACATATTTTCCAATAACACATATTTTTAATACTGATGTCAATTCAGTATAGGCAATTTTCGACGATAGTTTAGATATATATTTTTCATATCTGTTCAACTTCAGATATTCGAAAAATACGAAAAAATGCTCACAATTGTTCGAAATCTAAAAAAACAATCTTCATATATGTTACTTTCACAGAACGTGCAGTAGTTAGATGAGTTTCTTAAAAGTAGAAGGATTTTTTTTTATCGTATATATTTTACATGTGACTATATGCTCGATTCATAACTGAGCAACTCAATTCATGATTTGAATTGAATTGAGTCAAATTGAAAGAAAAACTTCCTAACTCATGAGTTGAGTTGAATAAAATCAAAAAAGTTTTCAAAGATCTGTGAGTTCAGTTTCATTTAGCTTAAATCAAAAATCTTGAACAAATATATTCGCTTGAAAATACTTTTATGATTTTGTTTTCGTAATAATTCCTACATGTTTTTATGAGTTTGTTTTCAAAAATATCTGCTTGCTTTATTGTAGTTGCCGTGCGGAAAATTACTCAATTTCTTTTACAAAACCTGAAAATTCATCAATAGAAAACAGATATTCAGCATTAGAAGGAAGTTTTCATTCCTTTCCATGTCGATCCTAATAGGTTAAACAAATCATGTGAAAATTTCGTTTGAAAATTAGAATGCCAGGATTTCATCTTTTCGAGAAAGTTTACTAGAGAGTTATGATCTGGTTGAACATGGAATTCGATAATCAATAAAATTTCATCATGTTCATGGCTTCTAAATCAAAAATACAATTATGGTATTTAGTTCATGAAAATATTCATTTCTTCATCGTCATGTAATTTCTTTTAATTTTCTACATTGATAAGGTGGTTAATTTCCATTCACTCTCTATTAGACATTAGCGTAAGCACGGTCGTTTGTTCAACAAACGCAGACTACATACATGAAATCGTATGAAATTTGATTATTATCGCAAACATAGTCACATATCATATTATATCTCATAAACATAATTTTATTGAACTGGCCTATTGATAATTGGAATGAAAATGAATTGAAATGATTGAACATGGTAAAAAGAAAAAGACCTATTCCATTCATTTCATTTCTGATTTCAATGAAGTTAAACAAATTTTTTTTGACTTGTTTGTTTCATATGAAGCTCTATATTCCGATTACACTTTATACATTCTATACTATTTATATAGATCAGGTGACAGACAAAGTAATTCAATCACAAATTTTAGAGAAAGATTATGTAACTAGCGAGTAGGTATCGATATCTACTGAAAATAAGAATTGTGTTTTGATTTTTACGAAAAAAATCATATGTCAATAGATATTTTTATAAATCTATGACTCTCTTTGATGAGAAGAGTTTAGACTCAGTGTCGTCACTTATTAGAATCATTGGACGTCGAGTTTGAAATACATCTATATCACTGGTTTTGGGGAACTTACATATTTTTAAAGAAAATGGTGAGTGTAAGTTTTAAGTCGAATTTTTGCGGCTTCCCTTCCCTCCCTCCACCGCCATCTCCATTACAGATAACTTCTCATTACGGATCTTAGCAATTGAGGATAACAGGCGTCAGACTTTTTATAGTTTTTTTGCAAAGTTGATGAAGTTATAATTTTGAAAGATAATCAACATCATTGTTTCTGAGTTACTTAACATATATATATATAATAGTGCATAAGATCTGCTATAGATATAATGGATATGTAGAACAGATGTATTTGCCAATTAATTCAATGATTATAATAAGAAGAATGTCAAATTAAGAAAAACGAATTTAAAAAATGAATAATAAGGAGCGAATAGTAACAATGCAAAATAAAAAATAGGGTACCCGTAGAAAAAGAAAATTTCTGTTCGAAATGCAGAAATTAGAAACACTCTTACTCTGATGTTCGATTATCCTACAAAATAACTATAGTCTACAAAAGATTTTTCACTTTACATATTTTGTATTAGTTTAATGAGGCTAGAGAATATATGTGAGTTTCACATTTCAGCCCCAAAGGGGCTACGCTAACAAGTTTCCTATATTATCAATATCAGTACAGAAAACTAAGAATAAAAATATATGTATAAGCATATAAGTTCAAATAAATCAAATATTATATCGTTTTCTATATTATATATATATAGAAAAATAAGGAATACAAAAATATATGTTCCAGCGTATACTAGAGGATAATAGAAAAAAATTTAATTTTTCATCTTGTGATAGTTTTAGAAAAATTTGGACATCGATATTTTTTCTGTCGACATATTTTGTGAAAAAAAACGTTCTCTATTATGTGAAAATTTCCAAGATACAGCTGTACCTTGACTAATCTATTATACAAAGCATTTGTGAAGTCAAAAATGATTTTACGATTACAATAATAGAAAACATCGACTTTCATAACACAAAATTGTGTATTTTGTACATTTCTCTATAATAGAAGCTACTGAATCAACAATTCTCAAATAAGTAAAAGAAAATGATAGATCACACAGAATCAAATAAGAGCAGACAAGACTTGGATTATGTAATGCTATAACTTTCTTTTGTTTACGAATCCCATTTAGTCAGATAAAATCAGATCAGAGTCGTTTACTCTGTTCTTATATATTTCTTAATCTCAGAATCTAATAAGATTTCCAATGACATCTTTTATTCTGAATCTGACAAAATCTTTAAAAAATGCATCTATTTTCACTGTCTCTTTTTTCTTTCCCGTCTACTTTACATCTCAAGCATATCCCTTCTCTCTTGCATACTTTTTGTACATGGCGTCGCATCTAGTCTGTTTTCAATATTGTTGTCCGGAATCTTCGAGAAGATTATTATTGTCTCGAGATTTCTATTATATATATCCGCCCTTGTGCCTATGATATTCATTATGTTCAGAAGAATTCAGTGAAAACCCTCCCAGAATCGGCTTGTGATGAGCACTTTGTTCAAGGAATTTTTTCTATTTACTGTTCTAAATAAAGGAAAACTATAATTCTAATAATTACTTTACAAGACTGAAGAGGAAAACAATCTAATGTGGGCAAGAATATTAGTCCAGCAATCAAAATCATAGAAATATGAATACATGTTTTCATATTATCTCCAAAAATTAGCTTGGGCATCCGAGAGTTAAATACACATAAGTTTTTGAACATAATTAAATCTACGATTGATATAAATTAGTAGCATATTAATTTATTGCTTTATAAACTTTCTCATAAAATTTAAAGATAGGCACCTCCATTCTGTCCTGTTCCTACTCCATTTTCACTCTGATATCAACCATTTCAAAATACTTACTCTTCAGATCCTCCTGAACATATACATAACATGCGAGCTTACAGAAAACTTCTCAGAACAAGTACTACATACGGATTATAGCATGATCCTCATAGAAGATACTCACTATTTTTAGATTTTCAGATTTTCGCAGAGTATCTTATTTAGTCATCAAGATTATCTTCGAGGACCCTAATACAATGGTTTGAAGATGGTGTTCATCAAAAGTTAAAAGTAGCATTTTAGAATACTTTCTTTTCAAACTCCATAAAATCCATAGATCCTAATGTTTGTCACTAGAGAGCTCCGTTCGGATTGACATCCATCTTTTCAGCATTTGCAAAAGTAGAAGCGCTCTCAAATTACATAGATTCACGTGGAATCCTCTCAACTTTGTTCAATTTCGCCTGTATCCAAGCCTTCTCATGATCCTACTCAAAGTACATCACGGTTGTTCTTCGAACAGCTTGACATAACTTAACAAAAGCCTTATAAAATTTCACCGGCATTCTCTATGCAAATACTTAGGAGATTCTTCGACAGATCTACATTCATCATACAGAAAAATCATGTATCCTTAAGGTTTCCTAAAAAACATAGGGATTAGGTTTGATATTTTGTTGTTCCACGATTCGATATTCTTCTCACAAGATACAGATAGAATCTTCTCTGATGTTCATATAAATGATCATTCTGCCAAAAAGATTCTGAATTCTTGCAATTCTGAAAAAAATCCTCAGATCCTTATGTTTTTCTATCAAAAACTTACATGTAATTAGTATTACTCTTTCTTGGAGAACCTCCCTACAGCAATCTTCAGGTGTTATTTTTATGATCAAAAAGATCTTGGCAAAAACTAAAAGTGACATAGATGTAAGAATCGTTACCAAATCCTTTTTTCTCATAAGAAACTAGGAAAAGACTTCTGAATTTTTATCTGTGGAATTAGCATTTTCAAAGACGAATGTCATATTTTGTAGCGCTTGCTCTCACGAGAGACGAGATCCCTTCGATAACGACGATTTCTTTTCGTTTTTGTTCATTGTAGTAATTCTCCATATTCCAGCCGATGCCCGATGGGTACAGAATGGGGTGACTGTTGCTGGAGGCGATGGATGGGGCAGTACCACCAATCAACTCAAATATCCTCATGGTCTCTTCGTTAATGATGATCAAACGATAGTCATCGCTGACTACTACAATCATCGTATCATCCAATGGAAGATGGGTGATACGAATGGACAAGTAGTAGCTGGTGGCAATGGCCAAGGGAATCGATTGGATCAATTGAATGGTCCAACTGATGTGTTGATCGACAAAGAGACGGATAGTCTCATTATTTGTGATCGAGAGAATCGACGAGTCGTACGATGGTCTCGTCGTAGTGACACAACTCAAGGAGACATTCTCATCGACAACATCAAGTGTTGGGGATTGACCATGGATGATCAGAGATATCTCTACATCTCTGACATTGAAAAACATGAAGTAAAACGATATCAAATAGGAGAAAAGAATGGAACTATTGTGGCTGGTGGCAATGGCAAAGGTGCTAGTCTCAATCAACTCAACGTGCCGAGATACATCTTTGTTGATCAACAACAGACTGTCTACGTGTCAGACAACTTCAATCATCGTGTAATGAAATGGAATAAAGGTGCAAAAGAAGGAATTGTCGTCGCTGGAGGTCAAGGCTATGGGAATGCTCTGACACAATTTTCGTGTCCTGAAGGACTGTTTGTCGATACATTGGGTACCATCTATGTGGCAGACTCCTCGAATCATCGAGTGATGCGTTGGCCTAAAGGAGCGAAACAGGGCACTGTCATTGTGGGTGGAAATGGTTCCGGAGAAGGAGCAAATCAGTTCAACTATCTCCGTGGTTTGTCCTTCGATCGACATGGCAATCTTTATGTCGTCGATCATTGGAATAATCGTGTTCAAC
This sequence comes from Rotaria sordida, assembly GCA_905250125.1. Taxonomy (NCBI): domain Eukaryota; kingdom Metazoa; phylum Rotifera; class Eurotatoria; order Philodinida; family Philodinidae; genus Rotaria; species Rotaria sordida. The sequence goes on along the minus strand of CAJNOL010005705.1, from coordinate 419 downwards.
GTTTTCCAATCGAATAGATTCGTCGTGATAGATTCTTTTTGCGCTCCTTTCGTTTCAAATAAATCGCATTGAATTGATGAAATGAATGGCTTATTCTATTCGCGCGCGCGCGACCAGGAACCATCCTGGTGGAGCCGTGGCGAGCGTAACGCTCATGCACGCGTAGGGCAGACTCATATCATTCATACCCTCCCCGCGAGAGATATGTCAATGAGTCTGAATAAGCCTGGGTGTGTGCCACGGACACCAAGACGATTCCTGGCCGAGCTTTTAGGGACTACTCGGAAGTCCTTCATAAGAGACGAAACCCTAACCCTCAACGAACGGAACTCACCCTCGTCTCTCACTAACACTCACTTTTCTTAGTCTCACCCTAACCTCTCAATCTCACTATCTATTCTCATCTCAAAAAAAAAAAA
>CAJNOL010005704.1:0-10905 GCA_905250125.1 Rotaria sordida | reverse complement strand
TTTCATCAGCGGCTCTTCTGGAACCGCTATGGGGGGTAAAGGGTTAATATTGTATCAATTTTGAAAAAAAACATGTCGACAACCGAACATCTGCCATTTTTCATTATGAAGTATCTGCTGTGAGGAGAGTAAGTAGGTGTCGAAGAACTTCGAATTAAAACTTACACTCACTGTTTTCTTTAAAAAATACACGCAAGTTCTACAAAGAAGTTTAAGGCAGTGAAAAACATGATTAGATATCATATACATTTGTAATTGATAGAAAATAAAAAGAACACGCAAACATAATAATTTATTTTTAAAATATGAATATAAAAAAATAACTCCAATAAATACTAAGAAGTTCTACATTGAATACGAATTTAGACATCAGTTGTTCGTTGATGCACGCGTGAAAGATGATACCTACATACATATCAAAGAAATTAATCGATGTTTGAAAATGTTTTTTTTTTTGAGTTCATTCATCAAAATCTAATCAGTTGATGCGTGCAATAATGATTAGAAGATGATTTGAAATGTTAATATCTAAATTAGTTAATAACTTAAGATCAATAATAAATAGTTAGTAAAAAATGTGGTTATATATGGGCACCGAAAACCAGTTCATTGTATCAAGTAGTAATTACATACAGATATTTATAGCATTTAGAAGTGTTATTGAGATAAAGAAAAAATTAACCTTTCATCATTGTTGTTTCTCAATAATTAGGATTTCAATGAATATGATCATCATCAGACAATGATTCTTTTGGATACCTTTGTTGTGTTTTATTAATATTTTGGTTCATTTCCTCAACTATTTCAATGTTTTTTTTTTTAATAAAAAGAAATTATTAGTAAAAGAATAATTATATAATGATAAACATACATGGTGATTCAGGATCTAAAAGATGTCGTTCAGGTAGTTTGATACGTTTATCATTGTTAGTTTTTGAATCACCCATCAAGTTTTCAAGATAATCGCACATAATAGCTTGCTAAATGAAAATTTTTTATATGAAATAAATGCAAAAAGAAATCCAACTATAACAAATTCATTATTACTTGATTACTAATTAGTCGCATATGGTTTTCAAGTCTTTGTATTCTATTTAAGATATTTTCCTGTAATTGTTGACTAAAAATACGTAAACATTAAAAAAGAAAAATACACGAACAACATATTCTTTTAGAGGGGCTACCGAGACTTATTTTTTTAGGATTTATTTCTTTTATAGGATTTATTGGGACTTATTAACTGTATCAAGATTTTCGTGCACCCTCACCCTCAAAATAATGTGAGATCTATTTAAAAACGTATATGGATTTATTAAAAAATCCCAATAAAACTCAATAAATCCCAGAAAAATTAATCCTCGTGACTGCTAACAGCATTCAGAGTTTTACGGATTTTAGAAAATCCTACAAATGATAATATACAAAAGTTAAAAGCGATTACTCATATATTCATGTTATAACTGTTCATTGATCTGTTCATATTGATTTACTTCTATTATTTTGTTTACTTTTTTTTTGTTCACTGTCTTTCACTTGTTGACAAAAATATTTATTTACACATGTGACACACATTCATTTTACACACACTAGTCGTGCTCTCGGAGTGAGACAACATCTCGTTTATTTAGAGACTTTCTTGTTTTAAAGATGATATTCTTTAGCATTAATCTTCATACAGTCGTCAGAAAACTGAAAGTGTCATGTATGGCTTTTCACAAATCTTTTTCTGATAATTCTATTTATAAGATTTCAATATACAATGTATTTGATAGAATATTTCACTAACTATTCCAATCGCTATTTAGATTTAAATGCCTTGTATCGCAGAAAAGAAAGTTAATCTGATATTTTCCAAGCGCGTTTTATATGAAAGATTTCGATCTAGTGATATTTTATTTAAGTTTACTACTTACACTCGTTCTTCATCTAGATCAGGTTCATCAGGTAGTTTTCTTTCCTGTTTTAAATAATTATAATAAACTTCATCACCATATGCATCTTCAGTTGTTTCAAGTTTTGTTATACTTTTGTCATCGAGTGATAGTTCTAAAAAAAAAATAAAGTCAACTGTTTTATTTAGACAAATAAAAAAAAAGAAAGTATGTTTTACTATATTTTGTTCGATTTATATGTTGTCGATATTTATTTTGAATGAATTCTAACTTACAACATTTAGCTAATGTATACAAAGTTAATCGTCCACAATGAGACAAGAAAATGAAAGGTGGTGGAAATGATGGACGTGATAAATATTCACACATTAATGAATATCGTTGAAATTTCCAAATACGATCTGCATTGTTTTGAAGACGATCGAAAGTATTACTAAATTAAAATAAAACAAGGCTTTAGTTAGATGCAAAAAATTGTTTTGCTACATATATAAACTATCTATAGTTCTTTTTTTTCTTCATAACGATTTTAAGTAGATGTTATAAATACCTGAACATAGCAATAAGTAGATTGACTAAGAGTATACTAACAATAGTCATATAGCCAAGCAATAAGATAAACGCTGCATAACCGTTTGCTTTAAAATTTTCTATATTAAAGATAAACATTTTATTATTTAATTAGAAATTTTTTTTTTTTTTCTTCTTTGTATTTTCATACCTTCGAATACTTCTAAATCTTGTATTTCACCAAATATATGCCAATAAGCAAGATTTATAATTTTACGTGGTAAATGCCAAGTAAATTCTTGAACACCAAATATTAAACTATAAAATGATACACCAAATGCCAGTATAAATACAAAGAACATTATCATGAAAAATTTCAAATCATGTACCTAACAAAAAAAAAATATTAAGGAAACAACATTCAATAGAAAACAAACTAATACTATTGGTAAAATCTCTGTGAGAATAAAATGTGAAACATGATAGAACTACTGACTATTGCTGCAACGAAATGAAGATTGATTTATTCTGACTATTTAAGAAGGAATTTCTTTATCTTTATTCTACTAAATTCTCTAGAAATGCAATAACAAAATAGCTGATATATTCTAAATAGTTATTGGTGATAGACTACTTATCACAAAATCAAGAAGATTACTTACCATTTCACTAATCATAACAAGTTTAGGTCCAAGTAGTTTTACAGCAGTAAACATTTCCAATGTACGTATAAACCAAACAGATAAATCAAATGATAAAATAATTCGTGCTGCACAAAAGCATTCTGATATTGGAAGATATCGAAGTACAATAGCCACGAAAAATAGAATTATAGCTACAACATCTAATTGATTCCAATATGATTTAAAATAAATTGTAAAAGCATTTTGTGTTGATGGTGTTTGTATTGCAAATAACTAGAGAATGTGAACAAAATATATAGAGACCATAAAATAATAGATTACACATATATTCAGACAAATTACCTGTCGAAATTCTTCACAAACTAATGTAATAACCCATATGACAAGTATAATTTCAGTAGAAGATGGCGTTTTATGTGGTTGTAATCCATATGCAACTGATTTACTAACATTATACGAACTTATAGTCGACACGTAACTTGTAACTGATAGATTATCATCTTTATCATTGCAACAATCTTTTTTTGCTAAATTGTCAGATGGTAGACATGAATTCATTGGAAGATCATAGAGTGGAAAAAAATCACATAAAATTACATAGGAGAATAGTAATAAAAAAATCAAATGAGAGTACTAAAATAGACGAAAAAGAAAAATAGAAAATGAAACATAGTTTTAGAAAAAATAAAACGACTATTGTCTAATTGAATACTTACTAAATGATAGAGATATTTAACATATGGAGCACGTATAAACGTAATAATATGGCGAAAATATTCAGAAATTTTTCTTAATTTCCTAGAAGAATCAAATAAAACAAATTATTATTTCCTTTGTCCAATTTGAACAAATATATAAATAAATTATACGTAAAACAATCTTAATTAACAAAAAAAAAACAATCGTTGTTAATTTAAGTTGCTATTAGTATTATTATTATTATTAATCTGCAAAAAATATTTTTCTTTGTATTCGAAAATAGTCAATACCACAAATCTCCTAGTGCCAGAATCTTGATGTAGTTTTCCTGATAACAAATTCTTTTGCTTTCTATCTGATAACCTACAAATTGAATAATACAAAAAGAAGCAAAATAATTGAATATAACATAGAGTTGACAGTTGATAGTCATGCAATAAACGAATTATTTTAGTGATCATTCAGTATAAGAGTCCTATAATATGTATATACATTTGATTTTAGCTTCAACAAATATAAAGAATTATTTTCCGTTACTCAAGAAGGAACATGCAGAACTATGGCATTTGATTCCGTAGCAATAAACTATTCAGTATGCTCGTGACAGCCTGTAGGCGTTTTTTTTTCGATTCAGACTTTTAATAGGACTATTTATTAGAGAGAATTTTTTCTTGAATTTTGTTTTGTTATCATGTGCTCCAACCAGAGATCGGCGAGTCAGTCAAAAAAACGACTCGCCATCGTCTCGCCTACGGTCTACCATAAAAAACTGATTTTTAAGCAGTTTTTCGACTATCCATAGTAATCACTATCTAATTTATTCTTTAGATCAAATTAAGTACATCTATATATATATATACTTAATGTTCAGTGTGTGTTTGTGTGTTTCTCTGTGCTAGGTCAAAGGTCAAACAAGACTATAAGCGGAAGACCCAAGAGCTACTATATTAGAAACCCATAGACCCACAAGGACTATTATATGTAGGTACCCATAGGTTCTCAAGGGCTGTCCTATGGGATCTATCGATTGGTATATAATCGAAAGTGTTTTAAGTCGATAATAAGAGAACATGATTAGTCACAATATGGATGAATATCATTTTATATGTATTATAGAGGATTTATGGTGGAAAAATTGTCAAAGCTAAAATTATATTTGAGAATGAAATTTTTATTACTTGTGTAAGAACTAGTGCAATTCAACGTGCTCTTTCTAATGGTATTGATGCGACCTCAAAAATCTATCTTAAGATAGCATTTTGAGGGCTATTTTTGTCAGTAAAGGTAGAGCTTTGATATAATAGTTATAGAGGTATCATTAAGTGACCTATAATGCCATAGGACTACATCTATTTCACTTGGAATGGTATTTAAACGTCGCAGCACACTTTTTTTACCTAGGTCTGACCACTTTTTAAATGAAACTCGGGAATGGACCGATTTAGCTTCTTATGCGTCCCCGTCCTTTCAGATAGATTCATCAAACTAATGCTTCAGTTATTGATCTCACAATGGCATTCTATTGTTTTTTGCATACATCCATGTTTTCAGTAAAAATCAAGGGGGAACAAACTGATTTCATGATTTCATGATTTCAGATGATTTCATATGATTTCAGGTGATTTCAAGTGATTTCAGGTGATTTCAAACTGATTTCTGGTGATTTCAGATGATTTCTGGTGATTTCAAACTGATTTCAGGTGATTTCAAACCGATTTCAGGTGATTTCAAACTGATTTCAGGTGATTTCAAACTGATTTCAGCGATCGAAATCAGTTTGTTCCCCCTTGGTAAAAATGGTCTAGCTCATCAACAACTCGATAGACTTCAATAAAATTTATATCGGAAATAGCCATAATGTAGAGCTATAAAATGAGTTATTGGCCGACTCAAAAACTCTTTCTATTATCGAGTTACAAAATTTACAAGGAAAATGGACGGCACCTATTATAACTTCGTTCTAGCATTGAGTAATTTTGGCACTGATGGTATTGCCGATCTACATTTTCTGTGAACTACCTATAGACCGATTTTCAGACGTTTAGCTCTTATAGGAGCGAAGATCCAAGGGAGGATACTTTTGTTTATCTGTATATCATCATAAGTACTTGTCTCATTGATTGCAAATGAGTCGGATTAACTCGTGAGTCTGAAGGGGACAAACTAATAATATCGATTCTTCGTACAAGTAAGGAAAGATATGAGTTTAAAATATCGTTTTCCGAAGACTTTAACTGAAAATCTGTATAATGATTCTATTGAAACTTATTCAAAACTTTTAGAATTTTCGAAAAATCACAAATGTGATCATATATACGATGGCACACGTATGATAAACATCCATTGTTAAACAATAAAATAATTACTAATGAATGATGTTTTAGAAAAAAAAAAAAAAACTTCATCAAATAAAATTTTATATTCAATACCTTTGTCCTACCCACTGTTCTTTTGATGTTTGTCTTACAAAACAAAATGACTTTTTACTTGAATTCTAGAAATGAAAAATAAAATAATGAAAGTCATTCTTTTATAAACACATTGTTTACTTATTATACATACAATCAGTGGTGTATTATCATCTTCTGTAACTAAATTTTCATTATAAGGAAGAAAACCACTATACCATAACATAAATGTAGAAAAAATGATTTTTACATAAGATACTGATTCTTTAATATATCCAAACCTATAAGAAAAATTAATTTTATTTCTTTAATTTTTTATTAAATATTTATTTATAACAAACCAAATATCACTAAATAGATCTTGTACAGCTCGATGAGAAATAAATTCTTTAGCTTTAGCTTCAACAGCTAATTCTAACCATGTTGCATTACGATAAGATGGAATTTGTCGTATAATTGCTTTTAAACATGCTTGTGGATTTGCTTCATAAAGTTTTTCAAGTATTTGTACAGCTAAATCTTCAAATTTATCAGCCGATTGAAGATAATTTTTATCATGTTTTGTATGAGCGTAATGTTTATATATCAATGTCGCAACTAATGCAGCGCCTAAGATATATATATATATATGTCTTGTTGTAATTAAAAAGAAAAATTTGATTTACTAATTTTATTCGTGCCACGCGACCAAAATAATAATGCTAAATCTTGTCGATTTTCTATTACCGACCAAAGAAAAAGTTCTCTATCAATATCCAGATAAACATTGTCAGTAATTGTTAACTCTTTAACAAGAAAACAAATATTTTTGAATAATTTAAATATATGAATAGTATATTCAATTCATTCACAGAATGATTTAGTTCTCTGTACCTTTATTCTTCAAATATCAAAATCTTACTTGGTTTCTTTTAGTATACAATTATTGTTTACCTCAGATCGTGTGAGAATATCAACTTCAAAGTGTACATAAATAAAGCTCTTAATGAGACTAATTCATTGAAAAAATAGTAATCTTTCTTGTATCATCTATCCTTAAATATTGAACATTTAAAATTCTCATACATTTATATTTTCAGAAAAGAAACAAGAAAATAGCTAAAACTACATAATCAACTAATCTTACTTACGAGGAAGGTACTCCAAGTGATTAAAAGTTTTTGAAGTGATATTTTGCTCATAAGTAAGATCTGATGAGACTAGAAAAAGTCTAAAAGGATAAGGAGTCATGTGCCTTCCTTTCGGAGCTATGACAGTTTTACTGAATTTTCAGTCTATGGACAAGGTATTTGGAAAAAAATCGAATAACGCAATTTCGGCCTGAGATTTTGTCCAAAGGTAGATCTCATTTTCCTTAGAATATGTTAAAATTTTCAACGAAAGAGGATGTTTCCTTCTCGAGATAATAAATGTACAAGAAAATTCGATTTTTCTGAAATGTGAATATTTCTTGAAAATTTATTATCTCGGAAAGGAAACATTCGTTTTCGTTGAAACTTTCAGCGCATTATAAGGATAATAAGACCTACCTATGGGCAAAATTTCAGATCGAAATTTTGTCATTCGCTTTTTTTCTAAATACCTTGTCATAGTTCCGGAAGGAAGGCACATGGACCCTTATCCTTTTGGCTTTTATCAGTCTCATCAGATCCTACCTCTGGGTAAAATATCACTTCAAAAGCTTTTAAACACTTGGGGTACCACCCTCGTTAGAATTTTATTCGTACCAAATTAGAAGTCGAAACTTAAAAGAATGTTTTTTCATTAGATAAGAGAGATCATAGCTTTTCGTTAGAAGATCGAATAAAATTTCAATTTCTCAAGAACGCAATAGCTTCGAAAAATCCAAAAATTCTAGATTATCTCTTTTTTTTATTTCTCTTTAGTACTAATTAAATGAATACCATCTCGGAAATAATTAACTGGTTTCAAACAGCTAGATATTATCTGTGGCAAGTTTTACAAAATAAATTTTTGAGTCAGTTTCTTATTCGACATTTATTTAATAGAATATGCAAATTGCACCGTTCAAATATAATCAGATTTATGCACAAAAAAAAAGAAATCATTTCAACATTCACAGTGAATGTTTTACCAATAAAATTTTATCATTTAAAACTTTATTTTTTGGACATATTAATTGATAGAGAAAAAACGAAATAGCATATCTTTAATAGAATTTTAAAGAATATACATCTTAACAAATATATGCAAAACTTACCTTCTGCTCTTTCACTATCATCGTAGGTACTATCCAAAGACTGATTACGATATCTTGTTCCACAACAACCACTTTTTTCAGCATCATTTTTATGTTTAGATGCAGAATTTAGCGGAAAATCTTTTCGCAAAACTGCAGCACTAACATCAAAAAAATTTGTCATAAATGGTCGTATTTTTTTTTCAAATAAGGTTCGTAATGGATCTTTAATAGAATTATTACTGAAAATATCATTCTACAAAATCAAGTTAAAAAAATGAATATGTGATTAAAATTAGTATTACTTCGTTTTTTCTATAAGTATAAAGATCAATAAGTGTACCAATATCATTGAATAAATCAGACAATGGAAAATCATGATAAAGAAATAATTCAACAAATTTTGCTTGATTACGTTTAAGTGCCAATAAAAATAAATCATTTAAATAAATATTCTAATAAAAATAATAATAGAAAATAGAGAAGAACTTTTCAAAAGAAGATTATTCTATAGTTTTTTTTTTCTTACCCAATCTGCTTCATTTTTCATAATGTAATTTTTAGCTATATCTACGCGATTCCATTCCAATGCTAAACGAAGTTGTTCACGTTTACGTTGTATAGTTGTTTCACATCCCTTTTTATCAGAAGTAGCTATATAAAGAAATATTTTATTTTATTAAAATAAATCATAATATATATATTTCACTAACCCTTTAATAGAGCTTGTAAAATAGCTAAATCAATATCGGGTTCAACTAAATGACGTGAACTAAAACTAATTATATGCAAAAAATTTCTTCGAGTATGAATGCATTCATAAACTAATTCAAAATTATCCTTATTATCAGTGTGATGTCCATGATGATCCGGTGTAACAGGTATATCGACTGGACCATTAATTGATAGAAGTTCATCTTTAAGGTCTTCACGCAGTTTTAGTTTTAATTCATCATTATACTTTGCTAAAGTATCTGGATGAATACTAAAACAAAAAAAAAACTCATTTTGCAATAAATATTCATTATACTATTCATATTCTTGTTTAAATACTATCAATAATATAGGTTGCTAAAGAAATTTTAAAAACTGCAAGATGGAATATGTATAGTTGAAACTCTCGGCACATTTAAGTATCGAAATACCAATATGTGTTTAAAATGACATTAGGATTTTGTTCAAAAATGATTATTTTTATAGAATTTGACTAAAGACTTTCGTACAACATTTAAATTAATCAAATATGTTTTTGTTAGAAAAAGCAAAGTCTAATTTTCAAAGAAATCTCTTGTCAAGATTTTCAAATTAGAAATCATACATAAAAGACATTAAACTAAATATTAGATACTTCTTGATCACTTTCTTTTTTTCTGTCTAGTTTTGATTGATTCATCTTTTTCTTTTATTGAACATTCTCTATTTATAATTCATCACTAATCCTATAAAATAGAGTCCTTCGTTGAATTTTCTTTTTTTTTTAAATCTCAGAAAAAATAACTTCTAGAATTTAGTGTAAATATATGAATAGTTATTTTAATATTTACTTTATTGATGTTTCATCATCAGATTCAATATTTCTTCGATATTCATTATAAAGATGAAATGCTTTAGCAAATAAATCACAACAACGACCTGTTCCTTTGAGAAAAACAGCTGGAATATTGTTTTCAACAACAGCTTCATGAACTATAGATAAATAAATAAAACATACTTATTTTTATTGGGTTTTCTTTTTGTTGTTCAAAAAATTTTCTTTGTTTTAACCTGTTCGAACTGTATTTGGACCACCTTCGACAACAAGAAGAACAGCAGGTACTGGATCTACATTAAAAATCAAAAAAGAATAATTATTAGCTAATAAGAGAAAACATTTTTTATATGAACGTGAATTTTCTGGTTGTAAAAATGATGTTTCAGATATATTTCCAGATTGATTTGAAGAACTTGTCGTAGTTTTTGATGAAAAAAATCCACTAGACATAGCTTGTTCAAGTTGAGCACGAAATGCTATTTCTCGACCATATTTTCTTTCAGTTCCATCATCAATAAAAATAAATTTTGTATGATTTGGTTCAAGTGGTGCTTCACCTCTTATATTACTACGTGGTTTAGCATAATATACACTTGAACCACGTACATCAAGATGTTCACGACCAGATACACAACCCCAAGTAGCAATACCCTTTTAGATTATTTTATTATATAACAAAAACAAAAAAATATTTATTTTAAAATTCTTTTATTTAAGAATACTTACAATCAAAGGAATTGGTCGTGATCGATCTGGATTTATTTGAACAATTTCACCAACAAGTTTCATTATACCTGTATTCATACCACCAGTAATTATCCATGCACCTAAAATTAAATAATAAAAGAAAATATTTTTTTTTTTGCAATGACATCAATTCAACTGTATGAAAATCAGATATATCACTAAAATAGTTTCACTTTTTCATACCAGTTGTTCGAGCAACTTTAAGAAGACCATGTCGAAATGCTCTTAATAATCTTGGTTTCATATTATATTCTTTTGCACCTCCAGTTATCGA
>CAJNOL010005702.1:0-10907 GCA_905250125.1 Rotaria sordida | reverse complement strand
CAGTGGGTACACGATGGCAACTATGGTTAACAGAAAGCAAATCGGCAAATATTTGCTCGAGAAGTACGCGAGATGCTGACAGAGATCTTGATGAACTTCGAAAATTATCCGCCAATAGCTTATAATTGACCAGTTTAAACTCAATTAACCTTACCTTGCGAGTTTAATATTAAATTCCTCAAAATTTATTCAATAAAAAGCAAAATCACTAATTCTATTCATGTATCTATCTATTTCTTCTCTAAGACTAATATTTCGTTAAACACATTCACTTAGAAATTTCAATTTCATACACATAGTTGAAGATTAACCAATAGATTTTTATCAATGCTTTATTTTAAAAAAATCACTCAAATAGTGTACTTCGTATAATATTATTACTAATTATTATTAATACGACAATCTTAATTCAAAACATCCGATAGTAGCAATTGTAACGAACTTGAGGCGATAAATACCTGTGACATAGTAACACTCGCTTGATTTGGCTTCTTCATGCAACAAACTCTCGTTCACATACAGAACATACACTTATATAGAAAGAATAGAATAATGAATATCGGTTAAGTATAGCGGTCTCATCAGAAGAGAAGGGTAACAGATGATATGGAGGCCAAGAGATAGATGAAGATGATATATCTCGTTACAGCAATATATTGATAAATGATAATTTCTTTCAGTATATAATACAATTTTTTAATCAATCACTAGATCTTAAAACAAAAAAAAATATAGTTCAAATGTTGCTTTATTTGTAATGTGATAACCTCTGTTGCAAAAGTCTTTAGACAAATTTATTTCATTTATTTATTTCAAACAACAAGTTTTCATTTTTTGTTTTTTATATGATAAGAAAGCACTAATGCTAATGTACAGAAAATCAGAAAGAACAAGCTCCATAAGGTCCATTATCAGCAATTCGACGAAGTTGTATTCGTATATCCGAAAACATAGTCTGTACAACTTTAATATCAAGTTCATTTATTTTTTTCGAAATTCTTCTTCTTAATGCATTGATGTTTTTTGCTTGCCAACCACCGGCATATACCATTTGTTCAAGAATTGACCAGAGTGTTTCAATAGGTCGAGCTTGAGGACAGTTCTGTGGATTCTTTTGTTGAGGTACAAAATGTATACTATTTTCGTCCAAATATTCGATTACTTTAAGACCATAATGACTTCTAGCCAAATCAGGCCAAAATAATACTTTCTTCTTATTATGATATTTTTCGATAAATGGCACTAAACGGGCTTTAGTACATTCATTTAAGTATGTCTTTTGAGTAACAGCTTGTTGTTGTTTGGAGAAGAATGGTGTTGAGATACCTTTTTCGGATATAGCAATCCAGACTAAAATTTTTAGTTCGAATTTCTGTGTACGTTTGAATTTTACTTCTGGTTGTGCTGCACTTGGATCAGATGTATAAAAACCACGATTAGCAGGTATTGATTCATTATGTAATAAAAAATATTTTTCGTCGTCCATCACCAATTCAAAATTACCATTTAACAATGTTCTATATAATCGTCGAGCACGTGTTGGAACTTCTTCGAGTTGCTTGTCGGTGTATTTGGGCGCCCGTTTTTTTTTTCGATATGTTATACCCATAGCTGTTAAATGACGACTAAGTGTTGATATATTGATATCAAATTTTGGAGCAATTTGACGTAACGAAATACCAGTCTTCTGATCAGTCAAGCGTTTTAGTCGAGTTAATTTTCGTTTAGATAATTTACTAGGACGACCAGATCTGGATTTGTCGCCGACAACACCGAATTCTTCAAACTTTTTGATGATTGAATATATAGTTGGACGTGGTATTTGTTCTTGTAAAAAGTGATTTACAGTAACTTTTTTTTGACGATTGGCAACGTTCACATAGTGTTGTACGATGCGTTTTGCTTGATGTTCTCTTTCTGAACGTGTCATTTTTTTTTAAAACAAAAGTCATATGACTTATTATATATCAAATTAAAGCTCGTTTAACGCTCTATCACGTGCCGTAGAGAGAAAGAAAAAAAAATTAAATCGGCATGAGATATATATATATCAAATTTGTCTAAAGACTTTTGCAACAGAGGTTATATAGTCAATGAGAAAAGGCAAGGTAGGCATTTTAAATAAAAAATAGATATTACAGAATTAGTGGTTGCAATGTTTTTAAGAATAATTGATTGAAGATGATTGAATAGTGAATCAATGATACAATATATAAAAAAATTATTAATAATCGATTCATTATCCAAATACAACGAAAGAATACGATATCTATTTGGAATAATCAAATTTTTACAACAATGTATGAGTTCTGATGTTGTTTCCGAACGAAATTGAATTCTGAGTGAATAGGATCGATGAGTAATAAGATCGCGAAAACGGTAATTAAGATTGAAAAATGATTTATAAATGTTATAAGCATCAAGATATTCAAAAATTTCATAAAAAAGTTCATTTGACATATGTTCAATGCAAGTGATCGAGATGCTAAGAGAAATCAAATAGATATACTATTATATATTAAAATATATTATTATCTTACTTTTCTTTTGTCAATGTTACTAAAAAGAAATAAAGAGGGAAGATAATTATGTACATATATCTAATTCGAAACTTACTTCGAAATTTTTTTCTTTCAGGACTCAAAGGTTCATTGACATCTGATTGTTCTTGAATATAAGACATATTTCTTTTAGAAACAGATGTAATCGACAATGCTAGATGATAATGTTAATTTAAAAGAAAAAGGACGAACATATAGTTTGAACGTCTGACCTGACCTGACCTGACATTGTTCAATGACTGACAGATATTCTGACCTAGAGATTGTTTGACGTCAGCTTACACAGTCTAAATAGCACGGTCATTCCTGTCATAGATTCGATTCATTCAGTTTTGTACTTATTACATTTTATCGAATTTCGCGTGGATATTACCGAATAACATGATGGATGTATTATGCTGATAAACAAGATTTCGTTTTGATCTCTCTGAAGATTATTTTATCGGTTAAATATTATTTCATAAGGGTTTATTGTCATTGTATCAAAGGGAAAAATTATTATCTCGCAATGAATTTAGATGATTTTGATCTGTAGAAGGAAAACCTATTAGATTATCCATATCAAAAAACAATTGAATAATAATTATTTCGGATAAATTCGATTTTTTTCTTCGTTTTTGTGATTCCTAATTATATTTATTTTTTATATTCTTCTTGTTCAATAGTGAACTTTGCATCGAAAAATATTATAATATAGAATTAAAATCATTTCACACATGTACATCTCATGCGAAGCATAATTCCGACAATCAATTTTAACACATTGACCAAGTATCGTTAAAAACAAGATTTTATCAACAACTAACGGAAGTATCCGGCGTTACCCGGGAAATTTCAATCTTAATAAATGCAAGCAAAACTCCTGTTGTGCTCGAGAACATCTAAACAAACCTAATCAGTCAACAGTAGACAAGCATAAAATCCTATTTTTTTGTCTCGATCTTGGTTCTGGCTCTTGGGTGTATTTTGAGCCCCGGTTCTGGCTGCTCTTGCTCTCAGCGGCTATGAAATACTGACATTAAAGAATTGATCAGAAGCGAAGGATTCTTCGTCCTTACACGTCTAGATACAGAAGAGCTTGATGAAACTTATGAGTTCTATCGATTTTTTATCTTAGTCAAGCATTTATAAGAGTACATACTTGTCCCGGTCATCAACGATTTGAACTGACCCCAATCGTGTTTCGTCACGTTCCCGATTCCGGAGCTACTTAGTTATGTTTCCAGTAGGGAAGCTACATGGACAATCGATTCTTCCATCGCGTCGCAAGAAAAATCCGTTTTGATTGATACTAAATACAACGATATATCTAATTAATCTACAATGTCGCTTCACAATACCCATTGATCGGGAGAATTACGACGGTACATCGTACTTTGTATTACTGGAATCACACTGAATTCCGATTGAGCTCAATAGGCTTCCGATTCCTAATGTCCTTCTTCCGATCATCCAATGATATTCGTTTTCCCAAAAACTCGATTCGTATTGGTTTCGGACCACTCCTCCTGGATGAGAGGATGGTCCCTGAAAGGTTTGGTCGCATTTGCTCGCACCGTATCCAAACACATAAAGAACAGTCAAACAAACTTTCTTCATCATATTTACAGATTTCCGCCAAATTTCAAAAACTGGGAGAAAACATTCCTCACTCGACCCCCGGCCGCGCTAGCTCCCTCTCGATCCTCCTCTGGACCTGGGAAAGTACTATGGAAAGTTTGGTAACGCCAGCTATTACAGGGACTGAATGTATAGCGAACAGACAGACAAACATTCTTCTTTATATATATAGATAGATAATAGATTATAGTTAAAACACTCAGTCAAAAATATCAATTAATTATTTTATTTAATGACTTTATTTTATTCTATCCTTAATATTTCTCATAAAAATTAATGTAATACCTCTAATTAATAATATCTATTTTTATTATTTAAAAATTAAAAAATGTGAATAGTAGAGAATATGTCTTTACAACAATCTTGTCTATCATGCAATTTAAACAAACATCAAAGTCGAAATTTAATGTGTCAAAAATCACAATCAGATTAAAACATAATATCATGTCGATTCAATTAATAATCAAGTGCTCTACAAAAATTTTAATATATAGTAAAAATGATTTAACTAGAATATCTATATTGTGAATATATTCTTTTCTAAAGATTTATTTTGAATACGTAAAAGAACAAGGGAAAAATTATGCACGTTTCAATAAACAATGTTGTTTTTTGAAAAATGAAAATAATTAGAGTGAAAAATTAATCATTACACTTATTTTCATTTTCTCATTTAGAATAAATTATATTTATGTGTATTTCCTGTTTTTTAATAATTGTTTATTCTGGTCAACAATGTTTTTTTTTCAGCAACAATATTTGTGATAATAGAAGACTGTGCGATCTATTACTTTTTGTTATACACTTTATAATACTGGTGTCTTGAAAGTCACCTACCCAAAACAAATTTGAATATCTCCCTTACAGCTCGAGCAAACGAGCTGATTTTTTATCGATTCAAGAGGTATGTTCAAAGTTTATACCCATAAAGACATTCCTAGGGAGACCATTTGTTAAGTATCACTTTTGACCTCAGCAAAAAAAATGTTGCTTTTTCACAGATAGGAAAAAACCAATGTAGCTAACAAAGGATCTCTCTAAGCATGTCTTTATGAATATAGAGCTTAAACGTACCTCTATCATTGAGAAAAAAATCAACTCGTTCGCTCCAGCCGTAAGGGAAATATACAAATTTTTTTTTTGGTAAGTGACTTTCCAGACACCCTGTATAATAATGTTTTTATATTCATTCTAATTCATAGTGACACTTTAATGTATTTTATATAATATACAAATAGAAATTCGTTCCGAAAGTTAACTGTATAATAAAGAGTTAGAGATTATTCAAAACGTCTGTCGATTTTACTCGATTGCTATGGTCTCCTTATATTTTATTTTTCGGCGATAGTTTTTGAGTATAATATTGTTTCAAGTTTTTAAACACATTACAAAAATCAAATCTTTACTTATAGAAAAATTAATTTATTAAGATGGTTGTTCTACATATTTTACTGATGATAAAACAAATTCACATTTGATGAATGCAGAAATTATTTTTGGAGAATGGAGAAAAGAATAATGTTCATTGCAAGCAACTCAAATAATATTTCATCTACGTAAATTAATGGTAAAATTTTAATTAATATTACTCACCTATTTTATCTGACGAGGCATCTTAGCTATTTTCAACATAAAGCTCAACTCGATCTCAAGACAATTTTTTATTATATTTATTGATTGAAATTTCTATACAGTTTTAAAAAAAAATATTCCAACATCATTTAGAGTGTAAATAATCGACATGTCGTTGGCACACATCGGTCAACAATTGACAATTTATGGTGGCATGTTTATTGTTATTGGTGGAGTAATAGGAAATGGAATGAACATTTTGGTATTTTCAAGTGTTCGTACATATCGTACAGCTCCTTGTACATTTTACTTTCTTATTGCGTCAATCTTCAATATTGCTGTTACAACAATTAATCTTATTTCTCGTATTGTCAGTGCAGGTTTCGGCGTTGATTTAACTCGTTCATCAGTTAGTTGGTGTAAAATTCGACAATTTTGTCTTGTTACTCAAAGCTTAATTACATTAAGTTGTTCATGTTTAGCTACAATTGATCAGTTTTTTATCACATCACAAAGTGCTTCTATTCGCCGTTTGAGTAGTATAAAATGGGCCCATCGTATTGTGTTGATCGTAATCCTTGTGTGGTGTCTTCATGGCATTCCTTATTTATTATTCTACAATATTTTACCAATCATCAAGGCATGTGGAAACACCAATGGTGACCTTGCCGTTTACAATCCGATATATCTTCTTGGTCTTCTCTGTATTACACCAGTGTCAGTAATGGTTGTATTTGGATATCTAACTTATCGTAATATTCATTTGAGAAGAGCTCTTGCTGAACAACAAGCTGATCGTCAGGTGACAAGAATGACTTTGATTCAAGTAATACTTGTTGTTATTTGTATTGTACCATATGGTATTAATATTGCTTATAATGTGGCCACATCTGGAATTAGTAAAGATGCAAATCGATTACTCATAGAAAATTTTGTGCAATCAACAATTACCCTCACATCTTATATTTATTTTGGTGTATGTTTATTCGTTTTTTACTAAATAATTGAGCAAAGATTTTTCTTAAATTATTTTTTTTTAGGGAAGTTGTTATGTGTTTTTGATTTCATCAAGTCGTTTTCGTCGAGTAATAAAAGATCGAATATTGTGTTGGCGAAGATCCAATCAAGTTATTCCAATCCAACAGCCTATCTGCAAAACAGCACCATTAGAAAACAGAACATATAATTAAGAAAAAACTCCATAACTTTGAACATCTGCCATCGTTTCATCTTGTATTTCTTTCTAATCGACATTAAATTAAAATTATATATTGTCATGTCAACTTTGAAGTTAGTGAATGTATTCAGATGACCTACAGACTAAGTTTAATCTGATGATAATGAATGACTGAATTGTACTATGCAAAATGAAGTCAATTCAACTTATATTTTAACAAATAGTAATGTTAAAAGTCACATTTGACTATACTTAATCAAATTATTCAAAGTTTTTCACAGTATCTTTAATTAAGAAACGTTGTCTTTGAATAATATGGAACCCATGTAACCATAAAACGTATTTTTGATGCGTTTAAACGCGTTGCAAAATCTTGCATGCGTTCATAACTGGAAATAATATTAACCTAGACGCGTTTTAATGTCATTGCGTTTACTTTTACATCTGAACACGCTTACCCTATATGCAACTAATGCTTCTGAGTTTCAGTCGTGCATGTAAATGTAGTTTCTTTTTCTGTTTTGCATAGACAAGATGCATTTGAACACAATTCTAGCTGCACGTGCATATAGTGCTATCAATAATGCAGATTACTTCATCACAGTACACGTGACGAGATGTCGAACAGTAAACTGAACTGCGTATTTTTTATTCAAAAAAGCATAAAAATTATATAGCTAATTATATAGACGACGTATTCAAGTCTTATTCCGTTTTGAATTCTTAAAAAGGACTCTTCTTGATAATCTACAATTTAAAATATCAGTGGCTAGCATTACATGAAACAGAATATAAATACAAGTAATTGGATACGAGAAATCTAATCATATTTGTATTCATCATATAAAGTCATGAAGACTTAGTTAGTCTGTGAAATAGAAACAAATGAGTACACGTATCAAATTTTGAAATGTACAGAACATTCATTCGAAAATGATATTACAATAATATTATTTTGTTACATGCCACTACCATCACTTTTTTTTCGCGAAATCAATTTCGCTCTTGCATAGTACATACGTTACAGGTAGCAATTTAAATTTCAAAATAGATAAAATTTAAGTGTTAAGCAAAAATGTTCACTTAAACTCAAACATGAAGTTCAAAGTTAGTTTCTATGTAAACCTATTAGAGATACAAATAGATAAGAAGTAGAAGAAACGAAAGAATCTAGATGTAGCTCAGACACAATGGTAGAGTTGCTTTCATACACAACTTGAAACAGAACTACGTCTGAATGTGGCTAAAAACAACTTAAAATAGCGTCTAAATGCTGTCAGAACACAAAATGCACATTCAGACACTATTGCCATCGTGCATTTAGATGCTTCCACGTGCAACAAATATTTTATCTCGGTTGATTATGAACACATTTATAATACATTTAATGTTTATGTGTTAAAGTCTAAAGTTTTTTTCTGCTTCTTCATATACGAATTCTTACACTATAGAGTCATATATGACAGAAGAAACATAATGCATATAATCATCTACAAAAAACTCAATTCTATAAATTGATTTTCTTCAAGTTTCACTAATTTTTTTCAAAAGTAAATTCTATAAAATTTATCCTCACCTCGTTATGATTAAAAATTTCATTCACAGTAAAAAAGAAAAACAAAAAATTATTACTTAATTTGAATTTATAATTTAAATTAATTTTTTTTTTACTTTAAAAGAACACAAAAGGTAAGATGCTGCATTCATTGAGCATTTATTGAATAAGCAATTAATTATTCAAAAAGTCATTTTTCTCGTATTCTGTGATCCAAAGACTATAGTTATTATTTTTATAAAGTTAATCATATGTAACCGATGTCATGTATGCAGCTTTAAGTGACACTGATAAATTAAAAAATGAAAATATTTCCAAGTTTATATAATTTAATGAAGTAATTACTATAAATTGATCTTTTTCTCTATGAAAAGTCACATGATAATAACAGATTGTAGACATCGTGGTCGAATCTCGTTTGTTGCACTCTATTCAATAACTTAATAATGTATTAAATTGAAATAAAAATATCATGCGACGATGAAAATGGATACATGGGAATTGTTACATGTTTTTCTAGAATTAACTTGCATTATAAAGTCTTAGAAATGTATCATCAAGTAAGAGAGACATATTCTCAGATTGTCTCTATCAAGAATCTTTTCTATGTAACTAGTATGATGAATAGATCACATTGAAAACGTTTTTTTTGTACTCTACATTTGAAGTATTTAATTATTTGACATGAATAACAAGAATTCCACTTTTTTATTAACACTACTTCATAAAAATAGTTCTAATATTTATCTTTCTTGATCTCTTTGAGGGTTATTTTGTTCGTTAAATATTATTTGATAAGGGTGTATTGTCATTGTATCAAAAGTAGAAATTATTCTCTGTGGATCAATCGATATGATTTTAATTTGCAGAAGTCAAAACTATTAGAGTATCCGTATTAATAATCAAATGACTAATAGAATAATTCGAAAAATGAATTTTAACACAATGCCAAGCACCTTAAAAAACCTTGTATCACGAAATAATGAATTATAGTTAAAAAGTTCAATCGAGAATAATAATTAATTATCTAATTCAATGATCTATTCATGTTGTATTCTTGATGCTTTTACAGTAAAAAAATAGAATATCCCAAATGAATAATATTTATTTTTATCATGTAAAATTTAAAAAATTGAATAGCAAAGAATATGTCATTATCACAATATTGTCTATCATACGATTTAAATCAGTATCAAAATAGAAATTCAATGCATCAAAAATTATGATTAGATTAAAACGTAATATCATGTCTGTTCTATCTAATAATCAAATATTCTACAAAAAGTGATAAAAAATTCATCACCTAAATTGATAATCTGAACGTATATCGCAAAAATTTGAATATACGGTACAAGATAGTTTAACCATGATATTTAAATTGTCAATGATATATTTTTTTCTCAAAGAATCATTTTAAATACCCAGGTTCAGCGTTACGGACTCCATATACGGTCAAAAACAACCATATACGACGCTCTATACGGTCATATACGACCGTATTTTTCCGTACACGGATGTGTGGGTGTGGGTATGTGGGAGTGTGAGGGTATGGGTGTGAGATGTGGGTGTTGGGTGTTGGGTGAGTGTTGGGCTGTGGGTGTGGGTGGGCGTGGGTGTGTAGATGTGGGTGTGGGTGTGTGTGCGTAGGTGTGGGTGTGGGTGTGGGTGGGATGTGGGTGTGGGTGGGCGTGGGTGTGTAGATGTGGGTGTGGGTGTGCGTGTGTAGGTGTGGGTGTGGGTGTGGGCGGGATGTGGGTGTGGGGAGTCTCTAAATCTTAGACCAAATTCACACTCACACCCACACCCACACCTACACCCACCCTTATTTCTCTAATGTTGAACAATCTCCCTTTTAAGCCCTACAGATTTGATTCTTGTTTCGTTTTACATATCCTATTAATTTAGTATATCGTTAGTTCGGTGAAATCTCAATTTTGCCATGGGATATCTCAATATGATCGATGTTCGCTAAATAGTGCATGTGCCTGTTTTCATATAGCAGGTTCTATTGACATTGGTATTTGTGGCGATGGATTCGTCGATTGTTCTGATCTAGTTACATGCGAACGCTCAAACAACCTATGTCGTGACTCTAACCCAAGGGGAAAAAAACGGAATCCTGGAATCCTGGAATTCTGTGGAATCTTGCGGAATCACAAGGAATTCTGTGGAATCACACGGAATCATGGAATCCAATGGAATCCGATGGAATCCAAAGGAATCCAATGGAATCCAGTAGAATCCAATGGAATCGAGTAGAATTCAATGGAATCCGATAGAATCCAATGGAATCCAATGGAATCCGATGGAATCGAATGGAGTCCAATAGAATCCGATGGAATCCTATAGAACGTTGGAATCTTTAATCCAAAAGCCCGTAGAAATAGTACTGTTGCAGGAAAATCTGTTTAAATACATGAAC
>CAJNOL010005701.1:0-10908 GCA_905250125.1 Rotaria sordida | reverse complement strand
GATTCGATTTGATTTAACCATCGTGGGGTGTGGACGTGGAGTGTGGAGTGTGGGTGTGGAGTGTGAGTGTGGGTGTGTGGATGTGTGTGGGTGTGTGTGGGTGTGGAGTGTGAGTGTGTGTGGAGTGTGGGTGTGTGTGGAGTGTGGGTGTGTGTGGAGTGTGGGTGTGTGTGGGTGTGGGCGTACGTCTTCACTTCATCCATAATCAGACATATCCCACACCCACCCACCCACCCATGTCCCACGATGATTAAATCAAATCCAATCAATTAGCAAGCGAGCCATGATGACGAGAACTATTTATCTTTTTATAGATGCATAGCAGCACATTAGTTCTGTGATCTTCTTCGTGAGCATCATATGTTCAAGGAAATCACATCCTTTCACTAGAGGGTTAGCGACGTTTGCGTCGCGTTACTTGTATATATATGTGTCAGGCAAAATTGAGATTTAGGCAAAATTAAACAAAGCTATTAAAAGACTTGAAATTTTAAAAAAGTTAAAAAACATAAAAATAAATAGTTGATCCTATAAATTTAAGTTAAGTTATATTCAACTTTAATTGAAATTTAACTCAGTTTAGGAAGATGTAGAGTTCGCCACTTTTTTTAATGCAAATCTAATTAAAACTTAGGAAGATGTAGAGTTCGCCACTTTTTTAATGCAAATCTAACTAAAATTTAGGAAGATGTAGAGTTCGCCACGTTTTTCTATCCAAATCTAAATAAATTATAGGAAGATGTAGAGTTCGCCACTATTTTCAATACAAAGTGTATCGAATTTAGGAAGATGTAGAGTTCACCACTTTTTTCAATGCAAATCTAACTAAAATTTAGGAAGATGCAGAGTTCGCCACTTTTTTCAATGCAAATCTAAATAAAATATAGGAAGATGTAGAGTCTGCCACTTTTTCCAATGCAAATCTAAACAGTATATTGTAAGATGTAGAGTTCGCCACTATTTTCAATACAAATTGTATTGAATTTAGGAAGATGTAGAGTTCGCCACTTTTTTCAATGGAAATCTAACTAAAATTTAGGAAGATGTAGAGTTCGCCACGTCTTTCTATGCAAATCTAAATACAATATAGGAAGGTGTAGAGTTTGCTACTGTATTCTATTAAAATTTAATTGATTTTAGAAATTTTTAGAATTGGTCAGTATAGTCTGTCGAAATCTCGTTGAGTTTTGAAAGGCGAGAAATTCGAAAGATTAGACAATATATATTGTTTGAATAGCAATCAATTATAGTCTTTCAACGAAATTATTGATATTTTTTTCACTCTTTTAATAATTTATTGTCGTTGAGTTTTTTATATCAACTATTTGTTTTGATTCTGATTTTTATTAACAAGATCTGTTTATTCACAGAAAACTCGATAAATAGACTTATGTGGACATTGTCTTTCTTACGATTCAATATAAAATGCTATCAACAAAAACTGTGATAAATATTAATCTCTCGGAAAGTCATTTATATATGATCACCGTAAGAATAGCGGATAACATATAATGAATCACATAGATGATTCAATAATCAATGATCATATGGCTGAAACATGTTGCTATGGATTAATAGAGTTCTTTTGTTGATAAATAGCACAATATTTACATCTAAACTTTGATCATTCAATCAAAAAAACAGCTATTCTAGTTACGCTAGCAGAAAACGCCTACCCGACCAAAAAGAGAAAAAAAAGGAGGAGGACTAAGATTATGTTTATTTCAATCCTTTTTCACATCTTTGTTCATATACTTCAAGGGTAAAGTTCTGTTTATTCTATATGTTTAGAATATTAATGTGAAAGATAGATGTTAAAATGTTCAAAAACGAACTTGTTGGCAATATTGATAATATTGGTTTTTGTAATATTTTCTTTTTCGACATGAAAGACAAAGTATTATAAAGATTTTTAAAGGACATCGATTATACTTCTTATAGTTCATCGATAAACTATCTAGACATTTATCGCATCATGCATTAGTCGTGTGGGGAAAAAAAAGAAAATTTGTCAACGAATAACTTTTTAATCTCTTATGATACTGGAGAAAAAAGTGTAGCTGTTTAATGAAATATTCAGCTACTCCTGTCTTCTAACTGATATATTTCGAGTAAGGACCAAAAATGACAAAAATTCGTCAACTAATACCCTTTTGATCTCTAATAATATTGATGAAATAACCATAGCTGTTCTATGATTACTCAGCCAGCCATTTATTGTAACTGATCTATTTCGAGCAAGGGCCGAAAAAAAAAGAAAATTCGTCAACTAATAACCTTTTAATTTCTAACAACATTAAAGAAATAAGCGTAGTTTTTTTAATAAATACTCAGGTACTCATTCACTCTAATCGTTTTATTTCGAACAAGGATCATTTTAAGAATTGAATTCTTTTACCTGCTTGTAATAAGTTATCAAATCAATTAAGATATGTATGAAAATGTTTAAATAAGTACAATGATTTTTATGCAGCGGTAGACCTTCAATTGCTGATTATAAAAAGAAGTCCAACGCGAAATTTTGTTAGAAGTCAATTAGATACTTTAATCATATAATAGCTGTATATATTGTTTTTCCAACTAAGCTCTTTTAAAAAGTTATCATAATGTTTAAATTGTGACATGAAGTACTGCTGCAAACGAAAGGTTGTTACAAAACAATTAGCTACTTAATCATCAAGTAGCTGTATATTATTCGAAAAAGTATTTCGTTTGAGAAGCTACGGTTTCAACATGATTATATTTCTAAACATTCTTCATCGCTTCAAATAGTAGCATCGGTTAATCAATTTTTGCATCGCATAGTAAAGTTTTCAAGTCAGTATTTTGTACAACAAAAATGCAGCACCAAGATGTAAAACGTTAATCGAAATCTGTTGAAGACTTATTCATAAGGCGATGAAGAATAATCTTTTCATTCATGCCTTGCATGAGTACAATCTTTTCTCTAAATCTGCTATTGAAAGATTAAAGATGTTTACTTGCTTGTTCATAAAATTGTTTTCGAGATTCAATTTCTGATGTTGAATGAGAAGTCATCACTGTACTTATGATACGATTACATATGTGAAAATGAATGTTCTGCTTTTTTATTTACAGTTTATGTAAACGAATAATTATTTTTTTCTATTGATAGTCAGATCAACAATCCATAAAAAAATTTTCCTTTTTCGCGCCTACTAAAACTAATTTTACCTAAGTTTAATTTTGCCTGGGACATATATAAAGATTTGATTGAATTCAAAATAAGAAACGATAAAGAAAAGAAATTAATTCGAAAATAAACTTCCTACAATATTTTTTTAAAGATTTCGAAAACGATGGATTTATTTATTTCAGTTGATGGAAATCATTTTGAACATTTGCTGTAAACTAAATTATATGCAACAAAACTTCAAAGAACATACTAACACATTGTAAAAAAAAATCAATTAAATCGCTTGAGTTATATAAGAGATATTTGAATTAATTTTTCCGCCAGACTTTTGGAACATCCTGTAGTTTGTGAATCACACTTATTTCTATTGTAAAACAAATTAATAGTCTTAAATTGAATATTAATTTGAAAATTTAAAATAAAAAAAACTCAATTATGTGGAATAGCATATTCCATAACTGTTGATAGGCGTCTTTCTTAAAGGAAAAGTGTAATGTTTCTTTTTTCTGTTTCATATATTAATAGAAACCAGCAGAAAAATACTATAAATTAATTTTTAATCAAAACAGTATTTTGTTTAACTTCTTCTTACCTTTATATGTATAAAACTTTGAGTAACACCTCTACAACAAGTAAATAATGGCTAACAAAAATATGTATACATAAATTCACATACAAATTTCGTTTATATAAAACACTAAGAAAAGTTACTGATTAAATAGGCGAAGATGTTTTGAAATTTTTTTTTTACTTGTGGTAAAGAGTAAGCATTATGTTTATCAACATAACAATGATCTTATGAGCGGTTTTATCTCTTCACTTGTAAATCATCTATTCAAAATATTCTCGTATATAAACATAAAAATTTTAAAAAATAGAAAACTTTATTTTTCATGTTATACTTATATTGTGTTAGTCATACAGATTCTTCTTTTGTATTTAATTATGTCTTTATCAACAGAAAGATGTTACTGATTTACAGAATGAAAAATTATTTATTATTATTCAGGTGTTTCAATAATTTCAATTGTATTGAATAGTTTTATTGATTAAGATATTTACAAAATAGAGAAAATCAGTCTATTGAAACAAAAAAAGATACATGAATACAAAACATGTATTACAAGATCGATGACAGATATTGATCATTCATTAAATTGGTACATATAAACATAAGCACATCATCATAGACTCGTTCACCAAGAAACAAAATAAAATTTCGATTTGCTCAGTTATATCTTTTTATATATTTGTTTACAAGAGTCGTTAAATGTAACTCTAGATTGTACATGAAAGGTCTTATGATAAAACCAGAGAATAAATCAACTAAAAATAATATAAGGTTTAAAGTTAGATATATAAAAATGTTTAATTTTATTTACTATGAAAAACAATTAAATATTGTTCGTGATTTATTGACAAAAGTTGTTGTTCTTTATTTTTTTTTTATATATCAGCACAACTATATTATACAAATTGATGAAGATGTAATTAATTATTATGTTCATAAGAAATATTTCTTATTATATTCCAATTGATGTAACTAAATATAACATAAATAGTTCTTTTTTTTCAAACAAAGTTAGCTTACTAAGAAAAACAATGATTGACATATATCATAGAACAAAATAAAATAGAATGTCCTTTATCGATATTTCCGAAATTTAATCGAATTTGAATAACAAATATTGAAGTTGTAAGACTAGAATAAATTAAAAAAATTATGTTTATGGTTAGTGTTTTTTTTTCTTATTAGTTAAGTTTCATGATACGTTAGTCAATAAATTTACCAATCTTTTAAGTATCTTCGTGTAAAATAAAACTCAGATCATAGAAAAATAAACATACAATCCAATTGAACTTGATTTGTGTTAAATCTTGTGACAATAAAACAAAACGAACCAAGACCAGTTAGTTTTCATTCGATATTTATAAATGAACAAATATTCAATTGAGTGCTGATAAATAATAAAAAAAGAAAAAAAATATAATTTATATATACATGCATAACAAAATTAGCAAGAGCAGAATAAACATAAAAAATAACATCTATTTTTATACCTGACATCATTTGTAATCAAGTTTTTATTAATACATAGAAATATGTTTTGATTGAGATATAATTGAACGAAAGTCAATGATGAAGAGCAATGAGTAGGGAGATGAATAAAAAAAATAAAGTAAAGTGTTTAAGAGTTTTTTTTACTTTTCTGACATTCGGCCTAAAGGAAGATATGTCAAGAAAAGTTTTTCATGTGTTTTTTCCTTTTTTTACAATATATCTACATTGTTTACAATTATTATCATTTTTGTGTACATAGCAGTAGATTAAATATTGAGGGCCTGCTTTTGAAGGGGTTAAAATTAAAAGACTTTTCTTGCGTTGTCATTTGCAATAGAAATGATTTTTGATGCATTTTTACCTTGTCTGCGGAGTACGTTCTCTAACCACTTAGAAGTAATAAAAATGCCAGTGGCGGAATTATATTTCTGTAGCGGAAGGCCTGAAGGGCAAAGCCGAGGACAGTCTGTTTCGAGCACAAGATGTTGGAGTAAATATGGATGATTTCTTATCCATTTTTTATATGTTTTATCCTGATCAATATCCCTAATTATGGTGCTCGCTCCATTAAGAGAGACAACCGAATTGTGAAAGGTCGATATAAAGGTATCTATCACTTGAAGGTTACTGTCTGATTTCACACAGTGCCATTGGATTGGATGAGATGGGGGTAGAATTGATATCAGAGAATCTAACATGGAACGAAAGAAGGAATACCGACGACAACGAAGAATAAGTGGAAGACCTGTATCACGAGCAAGATGTACTTGTTCAGTAAATGCGATTTTCTGGTGTATAATTTGAAATGGACTGGTCTCGTCAAAACCAGTCTCACCGACACCAACGATTGGTCGGCCAGATAGTGGGAATGCTCTGTTACAAAGTATGTTTTTAAGATTGGAAAGTCGTGGATAGAGGTTCTGTTCATCGAGAAACTTTGGATGCATACGAAACGTTTGAAAAACCTGAATATTGGTATAGGACACTGGAAAAATCTTGTTTCAGTTTTGAAATTTATGTTTATTCGATATCATAAATATTTTTCTAATGTTTGAGGATGACATTGATTCAAAGAATGAGTTTTTGTTTAAGAAATCGTCCAAGTGACAATGAGCATCGATTATGGGAATGTTAATTGCTAAATGAGTTTGAAGATGACAAGCACACGACTCGTATAAGCTCTTGAAGCAAACTTGGTTATGCATTTGAGAAACTGGAAAGATAAAAGTTCAAAACTGTTAGACTTAGAAATATTGACGTAAAAAAATATAAGAATAAGAAGATAATCTTTATATTTATACTCAGAATAGAAAAATAGACATCTTGTTGGAAAGAAAAATAAAATTGTATTTTCTGATGAATAGTGCAACGCTTTTCCTTTTTACATTAAAAGAAGATAGCGGAACTAGTTTTATCTTTAATAATATCTTATGGATAAATCTATCAGCATGAAGTAATAGAGAACTGGGATACTATCGATGGACATATCAATTAAACACTGTTTGATTACTAGAAAAGAGGTCGACAAGAGTAAATAATACTGTTTAACGCAATGGGCATATACCGGCCATTATGGAGGGTATATGGTTGATATACAAAATGTCATGTTAATTAATTATGTCTCCTCTTAAAACTCTTCCAACGATTTTCTCTTGGCTTAACTTGAAAAATATTTCTTGACATAAAGGTTGGCACTGAATCAAATTCTTTCTTTTCTTGATTACTGTTTATCTCTTCATCTTCAGTAGTGTCAGATGAAGATTCGTTCGATCCATTTAGATTTAAAGAAGAACTCAAACTTTCTTTAGCAGATTCATCTTCTTCAATATCGGCTTCATTAAATGCTCCTGTTCGAACATATCGGCCCATAACTACTCGATCATTTGGATCTGCAAGGTTCATTTCAAGTCTACAATACAACGTTTGAATCATAGTTGTAAATGGTTTTTTAGCTCTATTGCTCGATGAAAAATATAGACGAGAAAGAAGATCACTAGATTTTTCTACACCCTGCATGTCATATGAAGGCAAATGTTCATGCTGATCTTGTTCGGCTAAGTAAGTTCCGATTAAGTGCATATACGGTGTACATACCGTTCGTAAGCCTGATTCACGATAATCTTTCATGAAAGACTTAGCAACATCAGCTAAAACTTTAGTTCTCATTTCTTTCTTCGTCTTGACAAGCTCTATGACCAATTTGAATGTCGGGATCAGATTTTTTTACATTTTTACAAATTTTTTCATTTTGAATTAGTTTCTCATAGGGAAATGAGTTGGAAAAGAAAAGTTCCTGTAAATGTCCTGAAAAACGACCACAGGATGTGATTGTTTTAACATTATTTTCTGTTTCAATTTTGAAGAAAAATCGTTTACCTATGGTGTTACTAGCGTGTTCACTGAGAACTGTAACGTTTTCTTCTAATGTTTTTGTGTGCTTGGGTTCATATTCTCCTGTTCGTGAGGCTTCAGCAAGAATATCGCCTAAGAGGATGTCGAAAATTCTCAATCGCATGTGAAGACAATCAATAACATAATCGCTAAATTCAAACAAATCGCCAAAAAGGGGTTCAGACTGATAGCCAAGCTCGTTGTTCAAGCCAGTCTTTGTTTTTTTGCCAAACATTCAGTTTTTTGTTTAAGAGTTCTCGCTCCAAGAGTCAAATCGTAGCCGGAGGTAGGATTCACAATGATTTTTTGTTTCTTTTTACTTCTCTTAGTCCCTGTGCCTACCCATACTTCCTCTTCACATTCTGTATTTCTTTCTGTCACGTGAAGGGAAGCTTTTTTCTGTGTACAGAAGACACAAGGATAATTACTATGAACACCAGCCAAACCAAATACGTACACTGCATTTTGAAAGTCTCCACCTAAACGAATTTTTACAGTTATATATTTCGTTCGAGTGACTCCTAATTGTTTTATAGACTGAATCAATTCAAGAAACTCTTTAGGTAATGTTTTACGTAGAAGCTCATTTGATTCTTTCTGAATTTCGAAAATTCCTACTGGTACTAGATTTTGAGCTATTTGAGATGATGATCCACCGTCAACACAATTTACCGATATAGCAACAACGTGCTTATTTCCCATAAGAGTTCCATCCATATTCAGGCGAAAGCAGAGATGATTTAACTGTAAAAGATCTGTTCGAAATTTCAAAGCAACGAAGACTGAAGTTCTTAGAGCAAAATCGAACGGGACATATGCTGAATCATTTGTAAATTTTAAAGGAATTTTTCTATTAGCTTTATCTCGTACTCATCGAATTTCTGTCATCGAACAACAAGGTTGCTTTGTTTCTTTAAAAAATTTATGCAAGGCCTTAATAGCAGAATCTGTAATATGATATTCATCCTTAATGGGAAGAAACTTTGTTAGAAATTCTTCTCTTTGAGTAGCTACTACATCGTGGTTTTGCTTCTTCTTTTGAGAAGACTTTGGAATCAATTGCCAAAGATCATCTTGGTCTCTAAAGCATTCATCAGAATCACTGATATCACTATCAAACGGTACTTGGTGTATTTTTCTCTTGGTTTCTCTTGTGGAATAGACAGGTCCTATTATAGCATCTAGATCAAAGTTTGTCTCATTTCGAGAACATGATTTTTGATTGTCGACTTCAATGACGCAGGTGAAAAATTTCGATTGAACACCTACTGTTTGTCTTTCCAAAATAGCAATCTTTAATGTCTCTTCACCTTTAATTACATTTGGTATGAGTTGCCGTTGTCTACAGTAGCTTTGTATGATGACAATAATCTCATTAACATCAACAAGTCCACTACGATCGAACTCTTCAAGAGCTCGAATGGCAAATGACTCACTCACGGTTATATACACACAGGCAACTCCAAGTTGAATGCTTACAATATTGTTCTCTCGAACAATTAATATTCGATCGGAAGAACTAACACTTGAATATGAATCAAATTTCAAAGATGAGAACTCATTACTTTTGTTGACTGGTTCAACAGCGTTCGAATGAAAAATAAAAGTGTTCGTCTCAATCAATATTTTATTAATTGAAATATGTTTGGTGTCAGCTTGTCTTTTCGCTTTTCGAATGAAACAACTGATCTGACTACAAAGTTGACGACGCAACTCGGACATGTTAATATAAAATTTGACAGATGAGGCAAAGCAGTACGAACAGAGATCATCAATAAAGTCACATATTTTTCTACATTTTGAAGAACGTGATAAAAATTCTGAAAAAATATCTTTCAAATAGACAAAATTGGTTTCAATCAATAGACCTTTTTCATCCATATATTCAAACATGATTTTAGGAGAGTCCTCTAAAGCGAGTTTTGTCGACAATAAATGCATTTCATCCTCAGTACTAAGCTGTTTCTTATTGGTGTTAGAGTTCGAAGTCGGACTATGAGAAAGACTGTTGTTGATCAAAATTAGCGGTATATAAATAATAAAAAGATTATCAGTCTTTTTTTTATGCCGTGCTCGAGACAATGCATTTTTGCATGAGTTTATTATGGCAGATTCATTAACAACATGATTTTGTTCGATCATTTGTAGAAGTACTTTTTCCTTCATCTCATTTAATATAGAATCAGAATCTAATGAGACCCACCCTGGAATTTCTATGGGAATTTTTAATGATTTTTCACTCATTTCTGACAACTAAAAAAAATATATATATGAAAAACGAAGAACATACAGCAAAAGAATAAATGCAATCGACTTGAAATTATATTTCTAAGTATTAAGAATCTTAGCTTGTACTAATATTGATTTGAAATTGGGAAACACTAAAAGAAAAACTTTTTAATGCTATATATACATCATCTGTATTATTAATCTTATTTCATTTTGAAAACAAATGGTTAAGAAAAAAAAAATTCTTGTTCAGGAATTATTATTTTTAAGCATCTGTTGAAAAATAAACTATCGACGAAACTGTTTTGTAAACAAAGGTTAGATACAGCAGAAAGACGATTTAAGCTAATCTCAAGTATATAAGAAATTTCATAGACTATGAGTAACTCCTAATAATATAACTCAATTGTTTTGATTTCAAGGAAAGACTTCTAAGTATTAATTTTTGTAGTCGTCATTATAAAACAATATAGATGAGAAGTCTAAAAACTCATCTTTTGACACTGTCTGTTCAATATTTCTTCTGAATAATTGAATTCTTCTCATATCATTACTGATTATATAAAACTAAGAAGCTGATGACGTTAAAATACTTCATACCTGAATCTGTTAATAATAAAACGATATGCACGAAATTCGAAATAAACGAGCAATAATGATAGACAATGCAATGAGTGACGTTGAATTTATCTGAAATGTAAGAAGCTTGGTCAAAATGAGAGCATATTGAATGAACGATGTACGATTTATAAAAACACGCGCCTCACAGCATATGCATATATATATATATATATATATGCTGTGGTCCAAATTAAAATCCAGTCAAATTTTAAATTTGAATGAATTTTCTGAGCAAATTTTAAATTTGTTCAGAGGATCGGTCAAAGTTTAAATTTTACCGAATTTTAATTTTGACTACAACATATACATCTTTTTACGTCTCTTCCCTTAAGGCCATAGAAACAGTCATTGCTCTCGTGGACTGATATATGTTATCGAACAATGATGTCTAGCACGTGCGCCATGACGTGCTCTCGATTGAACTAGAACAGTCTATCAGTGTCTATCG
>CAJNOL010005700.1:0-10911 GCA_905250125.1 Rotaria sordida | reverse complement strand
TGCTTACAACGTTCGTTTGTTTTTTTCTCAATGATTCGCTCCCTACTTTTGCAACATGATAACACTATCTAGTCCGTTTCTGTTTGCTTTGCTTTCTTTTGTTTTTTGTTTTGAATTCTTTTCAGATAAACACTCTATTGATAAGAACCATAAAGCACGAGTAAAACATTCGCGGAAACACTGCACGGTGAGTGATACCGAAGAAAAAAAACTTCATTCTCACTCCCTCAGATTCATTGCAAATGAGTACACCGATCCATCTTAACGACAGAGTACGCATAAGAACATAAATCGACCCACCACAGAGCTTCGAAAGAAGTATATGTGGCTGTGGGTGTGAACGTGGATTTTCTCTTCACTCACCCACACCCACACACCCAAACCCACACCCACCACACACCCACACCCACACCCACACCCACACGCACACCCAGACCCACGCCCACACCCACACTCACACCCACCCACACCCACACCCACCCACACCCACACCCACACCCACACTCACACCCACACCCACACACCCACCACACACCCACACGCACACCCAGACCCACACCCACACCCACGCCCACACCCACACCCACACCCACCCACACCCACACACTCACACCCGCACCCACACCCAAAACCGCGATTCGATAGCTATCAGCGTTGCAAAGTTATTAAACAAACAACCGAATATACTTTATTTTGAAATGCATAATAATTTCCACAACAAGATGAATTGTAAGTATTATTTACATTAATAGTTTTCCTTTTCCATTCAGGTCAGTCTCGAAAACAAGATAAAACGTAGTTTTCATATACATAAAAACACCATAATGAACTTAATTATTTTTATAAACTCGTCTTTCTTGACTAAGTTAATCTCGACAACGAAATGAAATGTAAGTTACATTTATACATACGTATATATATTAGTTCTAAATAAAATGTAACTATTATTTATATAAATCTTTTTTTTGCCATTCAGATCAATCGCAACAACGAAATCAAAAGTAAGTATTATTTTCTTATAAATGTTTCTTTTTGATTTAGGTTAACACGAAGTTGAAAATATAATGTAAGTATTATTCACATTAATAATTATCTTTTTCTGTTTAGATACATTGTAACGAGAAATCAAAAGTGAGTATTACTTACTTATATAAATGTTTTTTTTACTTTGTATAGTTCAATACGAAATTCAAAATAATATGTAAGTATTATTTTTAAAAAATCTTTTTTATTTAGACCAATCACAACAACGAAATCAAAAGTAAGTATCATTTTCTTATATATGTTTCTTTTTGATTTAGGTTAATCTGGAGTTGAAAATAAAATGTAAGTATTATTTATATTAATTATTATCTTTTTCTATTTAGGTCCATTGGAACAAGGAAATGCAAAGTAAGTAATTATTTCTATGTATATATTTGTTTTTCGTTATTTAGTGCAATATGAAGTTCAAAATAATATGTAACTATTATTTATAGTACTTTATTTTTTTATTTAGGTCCATCGCGACAAACGTAATCATGAGTAACGCTGGGGACTAATTTTAAGGCACACCGATTCAACCTGTCAACCTTTTCCCTCGCATAACAACAAAGAACTTTAGGAAACAGCGATGTCACGGCTCACAACTGTACATGTTCTTCTAAGGAAAAAACAAATTCTAAGTGGTTCGAATGATACTCCATGGAAAAGTTTAGATTGCCAAATGAGATTTTTTTGTCTATTTGGCAATCTAGACTTTTCCGTGGAGTGTCATTCGAACCACTTAGAATTTGTTTTTTCCTTAGAAGAACATGTACAGTTGTGAGCTGTGGCATCGCTGTTTCGTAAAGTTCTTCGTTGTCATGCGAGGGGAAAGGGTAACAGGTTGAAATGGTGTGCTTCAAAATTAGTCTCGAGGGCGGGTGTAT
Organism: Rotaria sordida; assembly: GCA_905250125.1. NCBI lineage: Eukaryota > Metazoa > Rotifera > Eurotatoria > Philodinida > Philodinidae > Rotaria > Rotaria sordida. Next base: position 9,001 of record CAJNOL010005700.1, on the reverse strand, counting down.
TTTATACACGCTTTCCGAAACCCTTGCATGGGTATATGAGCATTTTCTAAACCTTTTACGAAACGTTTCGGTCGGTTTATGTTCAGGCCCGTAGCCAGGAGGGTGCTCGGGCACCTCCTTGGCCAAAAAATACCTGGAGGGGGGGTACAGGCGAAAAACGTTTTTGTGAAGCGAAAAATTATTTTCCCGCTGGTGGACACCCCCTTAACAAGTCCGGCACTCCCCTTGGGAAATTCCTGGCTACGGGCCTGTTTATGTCTGTTTCCTAAACCCTTATATGGGTTTATGAGTGTGTCCTAAACCCTTGGCTAAACCCCTACATGGGTTTATGAGCGTTTCCTAAACCCTTTGCTCAATCCCATCTGTACTTAGTCATCATCATAAACCGTTTTTGAGGATTTATGTAAGGGTTTATTGATTTCCTAAACCCCTTCATATACCCTTAGTAAGGGTATATCAAAGGGTTTATGATTTTCCTAAATCCTTAAAAGAGTTGTTGAAAGTGCAACGTATAATAAACCCTTAAAGGGTTTAGGAACTTCCTAAACCCTTTCCTAAACCCTTTGAAAGGGTATATGAAAGGGTTTATGAATTTTCTAAACCCTTTATTAAGCCCTTAAAAAGGGTTTAGGAAAATTTTACATACGGTAAAAAGGGTTTATTATACGTTGCACGTTCATCAACCCTTTTTGGGTTTATTATTCTACGATTTTTTTTTACAGTGTAGTGGCGGAACAGGATCTAGCACCAGTGATGTACGGGGCTCTGGCTTTGGTAGTGGAACGTCATCTAGGTACGATGATGCGACACGATTTATCTATGGTCGTGTGACGCCATCTGGCTATGATCGTACGACAGGACACGGCAATAGTGGTTCGACAGGATTTCCTTATAGCAGCACCATAATACCTGAATATAACGGTGCTACAAGATTCCAGCATTATTATTATAGCCCAAGCCAGAGAACAACATCTCCTGCTAGCAATAGACCTCTTTATCAATCCAACTGGCCATAGAGCCATTCTGTGTCAATCCTATCCTAATTAATGTACTATCACGACTTTACAATACGAAATAGGTGGAGATTCTAGTAGTGTCCTAAAGAATGATCTTTTTCCCGTCTTTATCCCCTGTCGTCTCCTGTAGAAATCAGGAACAAGAACTTTATTAAGAATGGATGTTCATGGAAATCGTTTTGTTCCCATTTCATATGCATTAAAATATTTTTATGTGATACCTTTCTATGATTAATAAATATATTTACATATAATAAGCCATAGAAAAGTCTATGAAAAAGTATTGAAAGTCCTTGCTCAACAGCCGAATATCGAATCGATTTGAACCTTTTTTTTTATTTGAAAGAGCAACATTTGGAGAATCAAAAAAAGATCAACTTAGATAACATTTTTACTTTCGCTTTATTACGATAAAAGTTCAATACAGATCAATGCTTCAAATGCTCGTACAACCTCATTTGTCGATATTTTCAGTTGCTGACTTCTTGATTTCATTTGTGTTAAACTTTAAGTTAAAGTTTTCGACGAAAGAAGTTATTCAGTCCTTATCTTTTCATGTATTTGGATATTTTCTTGGTTGCATTACTGATGAGAAAATTCTCTCCTCTAATGTTTCCTTCACTGGCATGTCAGTTTAGTAAAATTTGTGAAATAGAAGAAAAGACAGTAAACCCGTAAGATTTCTGAAAAGTAAATGGAAATTTTTCCAACTCCATGCTTTAGATGCCGGTTTTTAGCTCTATTTAGGGATTTATATAGCCGTGTCATGTATGTATTGAAGAGGCATTATTTGCCAAATAATGTTTTCGAGTGACTACAACGTTGTTTTTAAGTTCAGCACAACGAATATTATCAGAAGTGGGTGTGGATGTTGGTGAGCTCTAACGAAAGGCAAAAATAATGTCCACATCCACCCAAGTCATCTGACAAAAATTAGAACAGTCAAAACATAAGAGAGAGAAAAGCAAAGTAAGATGAAAATTGAATTGATAATGTTTAGTCTCCATGAATTCATATTTTCACTCTTAAATGTTGTATTATATTTATCGTCTACCAATACGGCAATCAAAGTCAAAGGGTAAATTGTCTGTTGAACGAGACATTTGTGTCGACTATCTGTGTGAAAATTAGCTTTCTGACTTTTTTTAATTTTTAATTTTTGCATCTCTTCCTCCTACCCCAAAATATTTCTTATTCAAGTAATAATGACAAGCAGGCATTAACCTTGAAATACATGAAATCAATGTTTTTGTTATTCAAAGTGCTGCATGTTTTTTTCTTTTTTCGTTCTGTCACATGTTGTGAAAAGAAACTCAATTGAGAACAGTAAACGAACAACAACACACATTCATTTTGTGAAAAAGTAACGGTGTTTGTTTTTATTTTTAAGACAAAAATATCATTTATTCTACCTTTTCTTTCTTTTCACTTCTATTAACGCAGCAAGAACTTGGAGAGAATGACAAGGTGAATGAGAAAATAAGTGAGGTTGGATGTGTATCTGCAAATCATTTTCTCAGAAAATAAAGTTTTCAACTTAATCTCGACGGAGTCGCTTCACATAAGCATGAAGATGCTTGTTATATTCATCGTAATCTGTTGCAAAGTCAAAGACGCACAATCTTCAAGTGTCTCCGACGGTCTACGATAGGAGCTCATATACGGTATTATGAGAGATTCAAAATAGAAAATCTCTTGGAAGTTCGAACGCCTGATGTTCATAAAATCCAAAATACCATATCAGTATGGCTATCACAGACTGTGACAACTGGAGATTTTTCTGGCATGTTTTTCACGATCTGGAGAGGAAGAGCGTTTACTTTACTCGCTATAAAACTTAACATTAATTAAAAATGGCGCTTCATAAAAGATATTCATGAAAATAATTTCAAATTATATAAGACAAGTGTTCTTTTTTATTTAAAATCATTTATCTCATTAAGCAGATCGAGAGAGAAGAGAATGGAATTCATATATGCTTTAGATGACTGAGCGTCGTCAAAATCTTTATCCTACTAAATGAGAACAAAGAAGGCTCTGTATGATTCCAAACAAATACCTCAAAACAAACGTTCAAAACAAGAAACCATGGAAAAATTTGGAAACAATTATATTCAAGAAAAAGCGATCGAATGGTATACAGATAAATGTGTTCTTTATAAATTATTGAACAAAGCTTTTCACGCTGTAAATATCAAATTACTTGATTCATTCTGATTCTTTATTATTGATTTTGTGTTTTGTAATTGAATGAGAAAATCTGAAATTAATAGCCTATTACATTTTAAAATTATATCATGAACAACAGATTTTATCCGAAAAATTTACAAGTTTGAAAAACAATATCGGCACTATAATATTGATCAATAGATTCTTTTCTAATTCACGTAATATTACTGTGTCACTTACATTTACTGGTCAAGACATTCTTTCAAATAATGTTCGATCTGTTGCCTTCGAGATTGAAGCTGATCCATTGTTGATAATAGCCCTTTGTGCTGATATAAGTGACATAAGTCGAGTAAAAGATAAACAAAAAATCATTCTCAATCTCAACTCTGTTTTTAAAATTGTTGTTGTTGATTTTGATCCAACAGATCATCTTTGGAAAGTACAATGGAAAAAAACCGATGAAGACGTTGAGATTGTTGATTAACATGTTGCATTTGTTCGGATACACATGAGCGACTGTGCGCTAATAATCTATTTTGGTCGTCTTCTCCTCTTGGAAGGATATTTTAGGATGTTACACAAATGATTGTAGTTTGATCATTCGAATATTACATCTGTGTATCAATGAATTGACATTGTGCACTATATAAGACATGAAGTGAATGTACGATTAAAGAACTACGAGATGGTACATGCAATTTACCGACAACGACTACCATTCAATCATTGAAATATTACTGCTTTACTTAACACTATAGCAAATATTATTGACACAGATGATCATATATAAAAAGTAATCAACGTTTACAAAAACCTCTTAACGTGCAGAAGAAAAATATCCAACATGCTGTTTGTTGTTTATTTGTCTCATGCATTCAAGATATTTCGACATATTCTGCTCGCTCAACATACCAAATTTGCCAAGTGTCTAGATGACACTGAATGTTTTAATCTCTACATGTGTGATTTAGAGAAGACTTTAGAATTTGTTGCAAGAAACTTTATGTTCAAAAGGCTCCTCGTAATGAAAATTGTATTCGTATGTCTCATGTACTACGACCAAGGCACTCATAAGTTATGAACTAAAAGCACTGTCTATATTCAAACAATTAGTACCACTCGATTATCAAATAAACCATAACTGTCTTACGTTCATCGGTGTTCTCTATGATAAATACGGCATGTTTAATGATGCATTACCATTCTTTCTCAAAACATTAAACTTGTATCATCATATATTGTCATCTGATCACATCGATATTGAAAATACTTCTAGCAATATTACTTTTTTTCATAATCAAGACTAGTACATGAAACGTTGGCGTTCTTTGAGATCGATATTGTCAAACATAGCCAAGAAAGAGAAGACAGCTATATCAGCGGCATTGGGCTGATTAAGAAGAAGGCACATAAAAAGCAATCTATCAGAGTCATATTTCATTGTTATCGTCCATCGAATATTGACAAAATACCATCACCTATCAACTTGAAGTCAATGTCGAAATTCAAGCACAGTGACATTACAAACAAACTTACAACTATCAAAAGTAAAACTTTTGAAACAGTGACTCACTTCAGTATCTGTATCAGACTCGGAATAATCGTTCGTTTCACGTTCATTCCACTGATCTGAACAAAGTGTAAGTTACAACACACACTATTGCTTGGCAATGCAACTAGAAATTGTGAAGGTAGTCGACTCTTGGGTGTGAGTGTGGGTACCTGGTCGGATGTTGATCTAACCATACCTACACTTTCATCATGAAGTTCTTCACAACAATAAATTTTGTCTACTAGTTTAACTTTACGAAAAAAAGTGTAAAACAATGATTCAATGAATTTTATTTAGGATTTAAATGAGCTGTCAGTATATTCCATTGTTCATCTTCTATTTGTGTTAATGTTAAGTTCACTTTCCATAAATGTTCTCGTATTTCTTCTGTTTCATCAACACGAAAAACAGCACCAATTGAAAATAGAACTTCATCTTCATCTTTAAAAATACTTTGATAATCAATTTTAGCAAACGGTATAGAATGTTTGACTTTGGTATTTACAGAAATTTCAAATATAACTGAAACATAATCTCTATCTACATTTCCGTCACCGGCAAAGAAACGCGCTGCTTCATAATCATTTGTTGTCGATAAGAATGAATTTGTTGAAACAAGATTCCCTTTATTTCTTCTCAATTCTTCGAGTTGATTCCAATCCATTGTTAAACCACGATAGAGTGTTAAAATAAATACATTTGATGGTAATAGACGAAGAAAATCAATTTGCATTTGAGCAAGTTGATTATGAAGATCATTGATAAAATATCTTAATTTAAATATTAAATCAATACTTTCAATTCTTAATGATTCATTAATTATTCGATAGATAAAACAATCTGTTGTATACCATTTTATTGCATTTTTTGCATCATATGTTTGTTCAAAATAATCAATTCGTTTTAATTCAATCGAATCATTTAAATATCTTTCTCGACAAACTTCAAGTAGTTCATCACGAGCAAATTCTGTTCGATCTAATCGTAACATCATATCAATAAGTAATCGAAAGGCAAGAAAAGGGACACTATGATCCGTTAAATTACGAAAGAAATCTTGTTTCGGTTGTTCAATTTCTGATATAAAGAATGATCGTTGACTGATAATATTTTTTGTTTTTAAATACCATGGTTGTATAATCGATAGAAATTGATTATCATTCTCATCGATAAGAGTCAAATCAACATACCAAATATTATCATGTGAATTTCTTTCAACGTTTTCAACTCGAAATAAAGAACGAAATGAAAATAAAACTTCTAATTCACATTCAATTGTACTAAATTGTGATATATCCATAAAAACAGTTTGTTGAATATGAGAAGGAATTCGAATAGTAAAAAGAACACGTTCAACTGGATCTGGCCGATTTTCTGGCCAGATTTCAGTAAAACGAAATGCAATATCCCGTGATCGTGAAGTCGACCAAAAACCGGTTAAACCAATTAGACCATCAACATTCATTTCTATCTGTCGAATTTCACTTAGATGTATTTGTTGACCACGATATACAGTATGAATCGGATTATCTATGTATTGATAACAATTTTGTACAAAGCAATTTTCTAAATCATCAATTATATAGCGCATAGAAAAAATATGATTAATATCTTCGGAACGAAGTGTTCGATTTAGTAGAAGATAACAAAAAGAATTCCGAGTATACCATTTTAGAATATCTTGAGATTTATACGTTTGTTCAAATTCTTCACATATCTTTTTAACTGTATCAACTTGTTGCTTATGAAATACTCGTATACATTCTAACATTTCACGTCGTGCTACAGATGTATTTTTTAAACGTGGAAGAATATTGAAATAATATTTGTACCAGAGAAATTTAGCTGTATCTAAATTTAAATCATGCGATGATCGTTCAACTGGCCATAAATCGAATGCAATATACAAGCGTCGTCGTTGTTGAATGATGATATAAATACTATCGACAAGTGATTGCATATCATCAAAGTGTTCAACATGTTCACAACGACATGAACAATCACCAACAATGATAATTCGAATAATTTGAGGAAAAATAGGATGAATAATATAACATACGATATTAGCCAAAAGAGAAGAAATAATGAGAGTTATTTTAGTATAAGTTGAAATAAGAATAAAATCAATAAAATCATCAATATCAATAAACCAATGTTTAACATAAAGATTTAATGAAGGATTTGATCGAAAATCTCGTTGAGTAATATCAAGAACGATCGTACATTCTTCAGTCGAATGCAATTTTTGTATATTTGTGTATAGTCGATATCTCGCCATTTGCCAATCAGAATAGGAATCCAATGAGCTTATGTTTCAGTCGTTTAAATCAAAAATATCAGTCAGAAATCAGAGTATCAATTGCCCTATTAACTCAAAGTAATATGAAATCGATAAACATCGTTTACCAGACTTGACTGTAGACGTCTCAGAGAAATTTTGTAAAATCTCCATTTGAGCATAATTAAATGTAAGAGAGAGAGAGAGAGAGAGATTAGACACTTATACAATACTTTGGAATGAGTATTTAGAGTAAGTCAAGTTTTACACTAATATCAGAAATGTAATTGAAATATGCCAACGGATGGAATTTATTTCATCTACAACATATTTGAGAACATAGCTGTTTTACTATTCTGACAAGCACATCTTCATATTTATGATAAAATTCACTAACGAGCAAGGTTGTGTGGAATGTCGTTACCTGAATTTCGGCAATTTCCGATATATTATCCACAAAAAAAGGATTGTGGAAATTCCAGTTTACCGGAAAGAAAAGTTTTCAAGTGATTAATCGCTTTTGAGTTAGGGCTGAAGGACGGGCCCGGGGGGGGGGGTGGGGGGGGGGGGGGGGGGGGGGGGGTGAAGGGACTCCAAGGTAGTCAAGATTGAGGGACACAACATTTTTTTCGCATCAGATCTGATGTTGATCTTTCTCTGCTGACCTAAAATGTAACAATTATTCGGGAAGCGACAACTTTTTACAATCTTCTTTAAAAATTCTACTTTTTCTGGCAAATTTTTAAGAAGAGAACTCGAGTTCATTGTGAGAAAATTTCTCAATACTGTCGGAAAGCGACCACTCTGGCGAAAATTGTTCTATATCAAGCTGTTTCAAAGGAAAAATTGACTAAAGTAGGAAGTTTGTCTAAGTTAACTGCAATTACACAATTGTTATCTTTCGCGAAACGAAAACATTTTTCAGGTTCATGAAAGACTCGTTTTTTTCCTTATGTTGTTCGAAAGGAAAAAGTATTGCGAGAGCTCTTAGAGATTTCGTTACTGAAAGCAGCCACGTTAGCGACGACTGTCGGAAACTGAAGCTCTTCAAAAATAAGACTGAGGTAAAATTGCATTAAAAACAAAAAAATTACAGATATTTTTAGGCCGAGTATGGTCGCGTAGTCACGTTTTCGCGAAGCGAAAAATTTAAACATTCCTTCAAAATTTTCTAGAAAAAATCTCAAAAAAATTGATCGATTTTGTTGACGACAAACGAATAATTTCTAACTATTGGAGGGGTGTATACCTCCTACACTTTCCCCAACTTTCGTGGGACCTGCTGAATGAAAAAGGTAAATGTATAAGCCGGGATGAATGTTACTTTCAACCACACCTATACCCTTCTCTGGTTCCCTATTCATTTGAACTATTGCCCAACTAGTCGTTCGTACGAGCAAAGAGTCAGGTAACTTTTTTTTTTTAATTTCGCTCTCTTTATTGTTACACTCGGAAGTGCTTACAAGAATTACCGTAAGGATTCACAGCTGTTTGGTTAACACAGCCATGAGCGATATAAGCATACAGATGGAAGCACAATAGATTTATAAGATGCCACGTTAAGTTGATAAGAAGTAATGAGGAGAACAAAGGAAGGATATAAGCGAGAAGACAGAAGGAAGAAAGAGGGAGACGCGAGTACAAACGGTATTGATAAAGAAACAAAGGAGAGAGAAGTCAGGTAACTTGGCGTGACTAGCATTCGATGAATTTGAATCACAAAATCAAATCGAATAGTGTCAACGGGCATATCATAAGAGAAAAAAATAAACTGCGAACGAAAAAAGCAAATAGTGACAAAGAACACGACGAAGAAAAAAATTCTCAGAGAGAAGTGCAGAACGTGGATAAAAGTGAGCGCGCGAAAGGTGCACAGAATATATACAGAAAGAAAGGCAGAAATAAATTCAGCCTGATTTGAAAAGAAGAAGGTGTTAAAAAAAACACTTGAAATCAATAGCAACCATGTTTAGGGGTGGCACT
>CAJNOL010005699.1:0-10913 GCA_905250125.1 Rotaria sordida | reverse complement strand
ACTAGTAGAATTTTAAATTCTACTGAATTTTAATTTCTACTCCAACAGTTATTCTAATAATCTTAAGATCATTTCTTTATGTATTTATGTGATTGTACAATAGTTGCAAGAGGTCCCGCTATCGGGTAAAAATTACATAAAGTTCAATCCTTTTTGCCTGATATTTTGACTAGAAATCAAGTTCGGTAAACTCTAATTGCAACCAATAATTCGAGCTCGATAGACCTTAATTCAAAAGATTTACAATGAAAACACTGGTTTTTTTCCCTAGGGCCCAAAAAAAGCATTTGTGACACTTCTCTGGTTTTCTATCATTTAAATGCGTTAAACTCTTTTTCCTTATCAACAAATAAAGATTCACATGTCTATATAGTGTCACAGATAGGGTACCCTGAAACGATGCGCTGGATATAATAGAAGACTCACTTTGGGGAACTGCGGATCCTTCCAGACCTGAATCGATCGGGTCCGGGCCCAGGTTCAAAATTTTATTTTTTGTCGAATCCGGTTACACGTTTATGTGGACACCTGCGCTCCAGATGAGAAATGCAGAAACAAAATATAACTGTACCTTGAGATTTTTTTCTGAGAGTAGCGAATAAATATATAAAACTTTGATCCTTGACTTGTTCATGTACACGAAGGGTGCCAGGTATCGATGGAAAAAATCTCGGGTTTGGACCCGATCAGGTCCGGGTCTACAAAAACATGGACTCACAGTTTCCTACTTTCCTTGATTAATTAATATCTCGTCAATTTTAAAGTTTTGAGCAGAAAATCTTACAAGACTGGAATCAACATTATTTGTGAGCTTTTAAATCGAAAATATTTAACGATAAAATGAGTTAACAGAAAAATATATCATTTCATATTCATATTCTTTTCGTGAAGTCACATCAACAGTCATGAATGCACATTCTTCATCTGTTCATTATAATGATCATCATCATTCTCAATATGTTTATGCATTCGATATTCATCAAGAAATAATCATCGAAAATAATAATAAAGAACAAGAAACAACAAAAAATTCTTTAAATATTTTATTAAATGATATGAATGAATATGAACATTGTCAAATTTGTGGAGATTTAGCATCTGGATGGCATTGTGGGTTAGTTAATTATATTGATTTATTTAATTTTTATTTTTGATCGTTTTTTTAAGAGCAATAACATGTGAAGCATGCAAAGTAAAATAAATTTTGAATTAAATGTTCTTTTTTTATTTGGTAAAATGAATAAAAATAATAATTTTAGAAATTTTTTTTACGTTCAATTTCAACTTATGATGGAAAGAAAAAATATAAATGTCAAAAAGAATTAAGATGTTCAATAACAAAACGTTCTCGAACTCAATGTCAATATTGTAGATTTCAAAAATGTATTTCTGTTGGAATGAAAGTTCATGGTAAGTTTTTTTCTTCTATTTTTATTGTTTTTTCGTTTATCTTATAAAAATAATTCAAGAATCAATTGCATCAAAGACAGAAGATTTATATAAAAAATTACCATGTCTTATTTGTAAAGCATCAGCATCAGGTATTCATTTTGGTGCTGTTACATGTGAAGCTTGTAAAGTAAAATAAAAGAAAAATCTTTGAAGAAAATTCATTTCTTATATAATAAATTCTAAAGGGTTTTTTTCGTCGATCAATAAAAGAAAATGCTCCTGAACGATATCATTGTACTGAAAATAATAATTGTGAAATAATTTCAACATCAAAAATAACTTGTAGAGCATGTAGATTTCGAAAATGTATTGAAGCTGGAATGTCTATGAATGGTAAGTCATGTTTCTTTTTTTGTTTTTTGTTTAAATTCAAAAATTTTTAAATTTAATTTTAGCTTCTCGTATTGGTCGACAATCAAATCTTTTTAAAGAAAGGTAAATTTAAAATAAAAATAATTATAAATTTTCAAGATTAATTAAATAGTATTCGACAATTACAAAATAATTCAACAACAATGGCAACTGTGACAGATTCAGCTCGTATTGCATCAATGGCTAAAAGACGAAAGACTAAAACTAAAATTGGAAAAAGTAAGAGAAACAATTTTGAAAGAAGAAGTCTTTTAAATTATTTTGTTTTTTTTTGTTTTAGTATTTGCATCAAAAAATGAAATTGATATTGAACTTTCACCAACAATAAAAGAATTTATTGAAAAAGTCTATAATGCTTATCGTATCTGTTTAAAGGTACTTTTATTTTTCATAATCATTTTTCTTTTGTTATTAAAAAAAGCAGAGATAATTCGATTGTCTTTGATAAAAATCGTTTTATTTTTGCTTTATTTATCTACAGGATTTACCTCGATGTATTCCACATGAAACAGTTTGGTCAACAATGGCATCACAAATGATTATTTATGCTCAAGCAATGATGAATTTTTGTCAAAGAACAATACCGGGTAACATACATCATCGTTTACTGGTTTATTGTATGTCCTTGTCGTATTGATGATGTTGTCCTCTTCCATCTGTGTCTTTTTTTTGAAAGTTTTTTAAATGATCTATTCCCTTTCACGACATATACAGTGAAAGTGAACAGATTAATCTTTTAAATTTTTGATTTTTTTTTTTATATTTATTTTTAATTAAAAATTATTTTATTAGGCTTTACAAATATGTCTAATAAATATGAAATCATATCATCATCTATTAATTCTGTTATTATGGTAACATTATTAGCTGAAAAAACATTTCTGAAATCTTCATATGAAAATATTCAATCAATATGGAATTATTGGCAAGCTGATTCAACATTATCAATGGAATTAAATACACATATTCCACAATTAACACAAGCAGAAAATTTATTTCGATCGTTTGAATCTACATTACGAGATCTTCATTTCGATGAAAAAGAATTTTCTCTTCTTTTATTAATGATTATTACTCGACATAGTAAGAATAAGTTTTAATTAGACAAATAAAAATAAAAAATTTTGCTTTTTATTTATAAGACTTGAGTTTAATTAATGATGATGATAAATCATGGTCAAAATGTCAATATGAATGTGTTCATGCATTTTCTGAATATATTCAAGGTAAATATAATCATTTTTCTTTATTCTTCATTTGAAAATCATTGATATTTTAGCTCGTCGATCGAATATTAATGGAGAACTATCAATTGAATTTTATGATATTGTTTTTTTAGTATCTCAACTTCGTTCATTAAATCGTCGTATAACTCAATGTTTTATGAATCTTCCATGGCCATATGTACGAAATTTACCTTCATTTTTCTATCGTATTTATGTGCCAAATTTTGATAGTTCTCCATCGGCTGTAAATTCTATTTTGTATAATAACTATGCAGATTTTTGAAAGCTTTAATAAATATACTAGAGATCTGTGGGATTTTTTCGTACTACTCCTGTCTTTAGCGCACGTACATGCAACACTACGCCATCTCATGATTCGAGTCGGATTCGAAGAAACGATTTCGTGTCGTTGAAACGTGCTCGCTGAGTAAAAGAAGATATAGACATATGAAGCATACGGAGTAGCATGGAACAGCTCTGCAGATCTCTGATATATAAGCTTTTGTCAGCTTGTAAACATTTGATTATCTGTTCTACTTTATATTGTTTTGTCTTGTAATAAAACTAGACTGCCATAGTCAATCTGTATAGTCTATTTTCAATGGCACACTTTTTAAATAACGGATGCCGCAGAATAAATGGCCCTCTCAGTATTTTATCTCTAACTCTTTTTTGCTTTCATCCGAAAGACATGATTTTATCATAGAAAGATGCACCGTGAAATTCTCTACAAAGTGGCCTATTTTATCTTGGCTAAATACCGTTCGTCATACTTTACATCGAAATGGTTTCACTTGAAAAAATTATGAGTACTTTCCAAAAATAGTTATTTTATAGTTTTTTCTAATATCGCTTTATTGCCCATTTCTTAGTAACTTTCGTTGATAGTTTGTTTTAGTTGAGAAGCAATCTGGGTTTACCGATGTTCCAGAGATGCCTAGGCTTCTCTATTTAAGTTGAATCGGTAATTATCAGAATTAAAATGTTATTTTAACAAAAATCACTAAGACATGGCAAATAAAGCGATATTAGGAAAAACTATAAAATAACTATTTTTAGAAACTACTCATAGTTTTTCCAAGTGAAACCATTTCGATTTAAAGTACGATGAACGGTACTTAGCCAAGATAAAATAGGCCACTGTGTAGAGAATTTCATGGTGCATCTTTCTATGATAAAATTATGTCTTTTGGATGAAAGAAAAAAAAGAGTTAGAGATAAAATACTGAGGGGGGAAGGCATTTATTCTGCTGCACCCGTTATTTTTGCAATGAAAAAACATCGTCTTAATTCACACAGAATATCTACAAAGAATTTCTCAATGAAATAGTACCAATCAAAAAGTGTATTTTTTGAATAAGTCGGATGATGTTTACATAAGCACAGCATTTGTAAATCTGTAATCATTGTGTATCTTGAATTGTAAACAAATGAATTAGATTGTAATGGCTAGGACGTGTCATACTCAATTACAATCGATAAAATAAATATAGAACTTCACTTTATGTATGATTATATAATTCTATTTATTTATCGTTGATAACATCTGAATTTAGATAATTTCCATTTTTCGTCGATTTCAATATCACAAAATGAATCGATAATTGAAAACGAGTCTGAATTAAAGACGATCAGCTTTATATATAAGATTTAATTATAATTAGTTAGTTTATTACCAAAATCGATTGGTTACCAGGTCGTTTAAACCTTTTGCCTGGTTGAGAGCGTGTGTAATGAGAAGAAGCAGAACCACATTCTAAGTTGATTATCAACAGAGATGGTAACCAATCGATTGGATAGAAAACTAATGAATCATAACTAAATGTTACCTGTGAAACCAGTCATATTTGATCTAGACGCGTTTTCGATTATCAATTCGATTAACAAATGGATGACACAATGAAATAAAAATTTGATGAAAAAGACAAATAAAAATATTGTGAAAATAGAACAAAGTATGTTTGATTTAAGATGCTCAGAATATTTCGTTGCTTTTAACAAAAATAAATCTAACATTTACATATGATTATTATAAAAGAAGTCCTTTCAATAAATATTATTCTTTCATGAAATTTACATATTCTAGTGCTTGTTATTTATTTTATCATTTTCTTGTTGGAAAAAACTTTAGACATTATTTACATAAGATTTCTTACACACACACACAAATATTTTTATACATAAAGTTGAATTTTATGTTGACATTATTTTTCTTTCGATGAAAATTCAGCCCGTTTCATAGTACTATATATGGAAGTTATTGTTCTGAACCTTCTAAAAAATGAATAACGATATGTTTTGGTAGGAATGCCTATTGGAATTACTTGATCAGTACCAGTTTTATTGAGTAACGTTCCTTCTTCTTTTTAGATCATTGAAAAAGTAATAAATGATAAGGTGTTACTTAAAAATAGATTATTTCAAATCTTCTAACTTTCAGTTGTTCTTTGAGTGGATTGACTATTTTTGAAAAGAAAGCAAAAATCATATCTACAATCGAGAGGTAAAGTCAAATCATTTTTTTTTGGAGTATCGGTAAAACACTACCACTTAACTTTTCATGTATTGAATTTCATACGAAAGTTTTTACAATCTTTTCGACTACTGTACCTAAATAAAATAGTCAATCATTTGTTTTGTTTTGTTTTGTTTTCCAAAATTAATCATAATATATCTAATTTCAACTTTCGATAGTTCTTAATAAATTCTAGTTTTCATCAAACAGAAAACATAAGTATTATTAACTAATTTTTCATCCATAGAAATTTACTTGCAAAAGGAGGGAGGCGGATAAGGTCATTTTTCGGCCCCCAATATTTTTGCATAAAAATCGTATATTCGGAATCAGCGTTGAATTCTGAACAAAATGACGTATTTTTTTCACTAAAAAAACGACTTTCGATTTTTTCGAAAATTTTTCGCCCCTATGACCCCTCAGGAATGTCTAAAAATTTTTTTCTTCAAATTTTTGTGAAAGATACATCATTCGATTCAGAATTTCATGCCGATCACAAATATTGGGTCGAAAGTTGCTAAAAATAGAACCTTGATGAGAAAACCGTTGAATTTATGTGCAGGTGGCGCTAGCTACCTCATTGAATTTTTGTCCTTCAGGCACCCAAGCTGGGCATTTCACATGCAAAAAACCAGTCAAATACACTCAAAAGCATCTAAGCTTACAGAATATCAAATTTGGGATGTTACAAGGCTCGAGTGTCCTATAAAAATAATGCATTTGAAGGCCCAAAACCCTTGAAAACCCTATGTATGGTTTTTGGATTTTTATATATCTCCCTTAGTGAGTGAGGTAACAATCTGAAAATTATACTACATATGCAGATTTGGATACTCTATCCAATGAGCCTATTTTAGTTTGAAAAAAAATATGCTTTTTTGGAAAATCGATCGCGGTTTTTAAAATATGCAGTTGGATAGAGCATTAAATTCTCAGTAAAATGAAATGCTGCTCGAATTTTTCTGATAGTTTTGGACAGTGATATGGAACTTTCAAAAATTCAAACTTTTTTGCTGAATTGATTCTGCACTCAACTTTCAGATGCTGCAATCCTGCGAGAAAATATTTTAAAAAATTCGAGCAGCATATCATTTTACTGAGAATTTAATGCTCTATCAAACTGCATATTTTAAAAACCGCGATCGATTTTCCAAAAAAGCATATTTTTTTTCAAACTAAAATAGGCTCATTGGATAGAGTATCCAAATCTGCATATGTAGTATAATTTTCAGATTGTTACCTCACTCACTAAGGGAGATATATAAAAATCCAAAAACCATACATAGGGTTTTCAAGGGTTTTGGGCCTTCAAATGCATTATTTTTATAGGACACTCGAGCCTTGGAACATCCCAAATTTGATATTCTGTAAGCTTAGATGCTTTTGAGTGTATTTGACTGGTTTTTTGCATGTGAAATGCCCAGCTTGGGTGCCTGAAGGACAAAAATTCAATGAGGTAGCTAGCGCCACCTGCACATAAATTCAACGGTTTTCTCATCAAGGTTCTATTTTTAGCAACTTTCGACCCAATATTTGTGATCGGCATGAAATTCTGAATCGAATGATGTATCTTTCACAAAAATTTGAAGAAAAAAATTTTTAGACATTCCTGAGGGGTCATAGGGGCGAAAAATTTTCGAAAAAATCGAAAGTCGTTTTTTTAGTGAAAAAAATACGTCATTTTGTTCAGAATTCAACGCTGATTCCGAATATACGATTTTTATGCAAAAATATTGGGGGCCGAAAAATGACCTTATCCGCCTCCCTCCTTTGTAAGTAAAATACATGATATTATTTTTGTTGAATATCGTTAGAAAATTTTACATGATTTTAAAATAAAATTTTTTGTAATCATTTAGTAAAATATCTATGTTTTAGAGTTTTTTTTTTAATAAGAAATTACTAATTCAATTTTTATCGACAATGGAAAATCTCGAAAATATTTATATAACCAACAAGAATATTGGTCAACTCCGTAAAAAAATACTTCATTTAATGTATAATGATTCTCAACGTTGTCTTGAACTCGATTCAGTTGTACTCATTAAAATTGAAAAATTACGAAAAAATCTATGAAGAATTATCACGTAAGCGAAATAAAGAAATAAAACATGCTTACTCACATACGATAGTTAGAACAAAAACAGCACGTTATAAAATAGAACGAATTGGTCCATTACTTAAACCTCCAAAACTTAAAGTGACAACAATAGTTATCGGAAACGATTCAACAAAATTGATTATGACACCCAAATGGTTTAAAGTTGATGATGAAGAGAAAATATTAAAAAATATCAAATATCCACCTAATATTACTGAGAATCGTCCATACAATACTATAGCACGTTTTCGAGCAGTTTAGAATGAAACAAATAATTCAAATGATTTTACTAGAGAACCCATTGAAATTAAAGAAGATTCTACAGAAACGCTTGTACTTGTACTCGATGCATTCATGCAACAGTTTGGTGCTAAATTAAGTTTTACTACTGAAGATCTATCATTTGAAGAGAGTGCGCATCGTATAGCAACTGGTATAGCTGATTTAGGTAGTGCTCATTTACTTGCTAGTGAACATATAACTTCAGCCAAGTTTGCTGTTATTATTGATCTGAATTACGATGAAATTGCTCGATCAGAAGAAAGTATGCAACAATTTTTGTTGGCCTTCGTTGATGCTGTTGCTCAAGATCTTTCTTGTGAAAATGATTTTGTTCGTATCACATCTGTTGAAAGATCAAAGAAGCGTGAACGAAAGGCTGAAGTCAATTTGGTTCTAACGACACCTGAAAAAACAAAAACAGAAGAGCTTGCCAATATTTTCAAGGTTATATACATTATATGTAGTGTATTATTTATACACTTATTCTGTATCCTTGTGTTAATAACTACTTACGACTAGAGTCCGTCATGTTGGTTCCTGACTCGACTCGACTGGTCTAGGTCGGGTTCGAATCTAAATATTTCTATTGACTGGACTCGGCTCCACAAATTTTGGATTCGATGGGCTTTACTTACAACAGTAGTGGTTCTGTAAAGTAATATTGAACATGTTACTAGTCGCTTAGATAGAACATTTTAATTGATTACTATCGGATTTTTTATTGACAATGAAATGCATTCCTATCATATTCATTATCATACTCTGTTACATTTTTTTTTAATCGTTAATTTTTTATGTAAGTATTGTTTCCTAGAAAAATTAACTACATGAATCTATATTTTTGAAAATGCACTATATCTATTAATATATTTGCCATGAAAATAAAAGTTCTTGTATAAATTTATCTGTAGAATCATGCTCGATCAGGCTTCTCAAATAATACTATTCTTTGTTATATCAAACCAGATAAATATCAATGCCAATGGATGCTAGTTTTGTCTTATTTACAACTTCAACCATTTGATTTCGATCCAAAACACAATTATGATTATACGAAACCGGGTGTACCTGCAGAACTAATGCGCGGTGACCTTCCATACTATCTACCAATTGGTTGGTTTCGTCATGCAATCAAAGTCAACAATAAATATAAAGATGGTTCAGCTTGGCTTGGTTCTAGTAATGGTCCAGGAGAATGGCCAGTCGCTTTCCATGGTACGAAGTCAACAGCAGTAAAAGGTATTACCGAACAAGGTTTACTTGTCAGCAGCGTCAAAAAAGATTACATGATTTATGAAGCTATTATACAGAACGGTGAAGAAGTAAATCGGCCTGGTTTATATGTAGCGACACACTGTAATGGTGGAATTGAATAGAATAAAAATGTACAAAACTTGAATTTATAACATCAGTTTATAGTTCTCTAAATGTACAATTTTTATTGCGATATTTGAATTAATTATTGAATTCACAGACCTATTTGATGTCTCATTATCATGTGCTGTTAACAACAACACCTTTAACAAGAAAATAAAATTAATTTTTAAACAAAAAGAAATCATTTTACAATCATACAAATAGATAAATTGATAAAGATAACATGTCAAATGAATGAATAAAAATACAATACATGTGTTAGATACATGGCTTGTCACAAACTGACATCTACGTTTTCTTTAAGATGAGATTTTTCAAGAAAAGTGAGAGCACTGTCAGAAAGAGAAGAATTTTCTCCATTCATTTATATAGAAACAATTATTTGATCGTACCAAAAATATACAGTCTTGCATTTCATATCGATTAGCTATTCTGCATATATTTCATTTGATTGGATGTGAATCATCACAAAAGAGTACAAAGGAAAATTAACCAGTATTCACAAACGAACTTAAATATATTCATTAACCATTAAAAAATGGAAAATAATGTTATTTGGCTCTTATCTAGCGTAACAAATTTAATCACAATATCATATAATATGATTTTGAAAAAAAAAATTTCTTATTTAGATCAAGAACATCAATGTACACATTTCACATCTTGAATATCTGATGACTTTCCAAGATGATTATCCAAATGCTTTTGATTATTATTATATTGATTCTACTCTTAATCATCTTTATGAAATTTTTGAATATTTAGTTGGTATTAAAAGTAATAATCATATATATATATATTTGTCATAATCTATGTTTTTGTTTTTCTAGAAGGTATGAAGTTATGTTCATGTCGAGCGTTTCATATCAAATCAATCAATAGATTTGACTAGGGGTGTCAGGGTTCCCGTTCCTCAAGGGTTCCGTTCCCAAGGAACGGGAACCCACTTGGTTATTCATTTCTATGCATGTTTGAACGCACTTGAGTTCATAGACATACTTTTTCTTTCGTTTTGAGCAAGTCACTCAGGGTTCCCGAGTTCCTAGGAACGGGAACCCGCACCGGGTTCCGGGTTCCTAGGAACGGGAACCCACTTAGTTATTCATTTCTGTGCATTTTTGAACACACTAGAGTTCATAGACATACTTTTTCTTTCGTTTTGAGACAAGTCTCTCCGGGTTCCTGGGTTCCCAGGAACGGGAACCCGCATCGGGTTCCGGGTTCCTAGGAACGGGAGTTCGACCCTATGGTATTCTACTGAAAAATACTAACACAAAAGTATTATACTAATAGAAGCAGAATTATAGTAGTTTAGTGAACATTTTAATTTATATTGCTTCGAATTGAGTTATTAGTAATATCATTTATTTTTTATTTATTTATTTTTTTTGTTTAATAAAGTGCTTAATTACCAATAACATCTCTTAATAATGTTGTTCTTGATAATAATTTTAATTTCTATAGCAGACGTAGACATGAATGTAGTGCAAGAGAAGATAGGATCCACATGCCCGGCCTATAGTTTTTTTTGTTAAGAAAGAAGCCGTTTATCTAATTGCATTGAATAAATTTTTAACGCTTGAATGAG
>CAJNOL010005698.1:0-10917 GCA_905250125.1 Rotaria sordida | reverse complement strand
ATTTTTATCTAAATAAAAAAGATAAATTTATACTCGACTCGAAAGAATAACTGGCATACAGTAAGCATTTTCATCAGTTGAATATGTCCTTGTAAAACATTTTCATTAAGAAGTCTTTTAAGAGAATTTAATTCATATTTACGTCTTGCACAATGTTTCAATAGTTTCCTTGTGTAATTAATTTGAATTTATAAATAATAATAAAAAATAAAATGAAATTTTTACTTTTGTTGCCATATGTGTTTTTGTAATAAATGTTGGAGTTTTATGAATGAGTTTTGAATTATTAAATATCTCTATGTGCCATTTTTCTATAAATTTCTCCCCAGAATAGAAGCACAATGAACTTGATTTCATCAGCTTAAAAATTTATAAATCAGAGTTTTGATGTTATCTGACAACTTTCGGAGAAACTATCATAGTGCTCTAGAGATCAAAAACTGACAAAGAAGTTTTTTTCGATTCCATACTATCACACTTAGAAAGTAGTGCATTCTCTACAATATGATATGTTGATTCGGAAAATTATCGAGTTTTAGAGGAGTTTAAAATAAACTTATATTAGACATATGCTAATATAGTTCTGCCGGACTGCATGAATTACTTAATTCATCAAATGATAATCAAATAATAGAAAATTTCAAATAAAAAAGTTTTTTCAACTTCGAATACAAAAAAACAAGCTAAAATACGTATTAGAGAAGATATTCTTCGATTTGTTGATAATTATCAATCAAAATATTTCCCAAAATTGTCATTAAGAATAAATTCTTGTTTAAAATTTATTCATCAAATTGAATCTGTCAAAGAAAAAAAATAAAAACATTTCTTTTTAGAAATTCCTTCTGAAACGTATGCATTTGAAACAATATTATTTCGATTCCCTTTAACTGGCACTATTGAATAATTTTATCCTCAATCTGTTAAAATAAACATTTATTCATCTATTCTTCATTCAAAGATCTTTTAATTTGATCATCAAATGAATTTATAATTCTTTTATTTTTTTCTAAAAAAATTTTTAACAAATCATCAATATCATTTTATTTATCGAAATATTTAGAAAAAACTAGGAGTGTGATAGATACAAATATCGTGCCAATTCAAGAATGGACTTGGGATTTTTCAATATTATTTAATAAGAAAACGAGCAATAAATATCGATTGTAATTATTTAATATAAAAATTAAACAAAATATTTCTACACAACCACAAAGTTTGTATGTAGAATGAATTGATAAATAAATAAGTCACATCTAAATAGAGCTATTTTTATGTAAGAAGAGGAAACATTACATGTATGTAAGTCTTTTTTTTTCTTTATCTCGTTACTATGCATCAGCGTTGCATGAATATCTACAAGAAGTAGTGAAAGGTTAAAAACAAGGTATAGCAGACAAAGGACCTGAAGATGAATTTATGTTTCTAATCATTTAAATTAGATATTTCTATACTTTAAAGTGTACGTATGTTTAGTATTAAAACACGAGCCATAATCTAAAAGTTTGTCTTCGTTTCAATTGAAATTCTTTTTATCAATAGAAAAACATTAGATAATCAAAATGTTCTTAGAAATTTTTATACAAAACAAAAAACTGTATCTCTATCAAATAAATCTAATTGAACAGATATGTTAAGTGATTTTTTTTGTTGTGTTATCCTAATTTATTGAATAAATAGATTAAAATGATAGATACATAAATTCGAAAATATT
Organism: Rotaria sordida; assembly: GCA_905250125.1. NCBI lineage: Eukaryota > Metazoa > Rotifera > Eurotatoria > Philodinida > Philodinidae > Rotaria > Rotaria sordida. The sequence continues at coordinate 9,203 of CAJNOL010005698.1, read as the reverse complement.
TGAAACTTGACATAAAATAAACTAAGATAGAAAACAGACTCATTCAACTTGTGTTTTAATTATATATTTTTCTAAAATAATATTTCTTTAAAATTGTGTTTTAGGTCGATTCTTAAGATATTCTGCAATTTTTGGTTGTTTTTCAACTTCTTCTCGATTTTGTTTTAACCGTGGATAATTCTCTAAACAATTTTCATTCATTGCAAGAATGGTTTCAAATAAGTCATAAAAAAGTAAATCTGCCCATGTTAAATGATTACCAACAAAGAATGGACCACCATTACCAAAATCTTTAAGTAAAACATCGAGATTTTGTAAATGTTTAGGAAGTTCTTCACCAAAATAGTTTTTACGAAGTTCTTCTTTTTTACTTTCATCTTGTTCGTAGAAAACTGGTATTCATTTTGTTAATAAATCTTCGATTGTATCAACAACAGCATCAACTTTGGCTTGTTCAAAATTATCTCTATCAGCTAATTGAAATTGTTTAGTAAGAAAACGAGCAATAGATTTTGATTGTGGTAATTTTGTACCATTAAATTCAAGAACAGGCATTTGACCTAATGGCATTTCAGCTTTATGTGATGGCCATTCATCATTTTCGTAACGAATATCTTCATATTTTTGACCAGCTGTAGCAAATATTAAACGAGATACTTCAGCACGACCACGACTAGTAAAATAATAAAGTTTGTATGTTGACATAAATGTTATTAGTACGCAGATTAAATAGTCAAAGAAAGAGAAAAAAACGTGGTACACGTATTAATATGTATTTGGTTTTTGCTTCATCATCATTACGCGAATATCGAAAGAAGAAGGAAAAAGAAAAGAAAAGAAAGAAAGAAAGAAAGAGTATTATTAATATAAATTTCTCCGTAATAAAAAAAAAAGGTCGACTGTGTTACATACTAAAAATAGATATGTTTTGTTAAAAGATAAACGAACTTTCTATCTCAAATAAAAGTTGAAATGAGCTAAAATAGTTATATTTATTTTAAATTAGTTCAAATATCAATAGAAGTGATAGACAGATTATCATAAAACAAAAACTTTTAATTTGATTCAATTTATTATCATTGATTAAATACAATATATCATTTGAAAACTTAAGAATTCAATATAAATATACTCTATAGATCTATTGAATTAAATCTAAAAATTAATGTTCTATTAATTAGAAGTTAATAAATCAACGTAAGAGATTACTCGGAATATTAAGATCTGTTACATAACTCTAACAATCAATATATGATTTTACCGAAAATGACTTCCAATGCATTAAAAACGATGACTTCATTTTATAAATAAAAGACGATCTTGATGGAACTCGGAAAAAACCTGAAAAGAGTTCGTATTCTTCAATTTTCTCTTCAAAATTACGATTATCTTTTGCTGAGATTTCGATCAGTACTAAAATAGAATTATGCGATCTTGAATTGAGATTAGTCGACAACTCACCAATCAGAAAATTAGAACTTACGAAACATCATCTTAGAGAACACGAACATGAGCATGGCCATACTTGAATACGAGAAAAAAAAATATGATTCAATTAGGATATTTCCACAATCGCTCTTCCTGACGAATACTCATTCATCTAGCCTAAAATTAGCAGTGTTTATAATGAAAAAATTAAAGCAACAGAAAAATTTATAGTTTCTTTTTAAAAAGAAAAGTTACATAAGTGTACAAAGTAAGAGTTTCATATAATATCAACATATGAAATCAAAAAAAGATTAAATTCTCATTTTCAAGTAAAAAAATAATACGGGTAAATCCTTGGTAATCCAACCATTTTTCTGAAAAAAAAATGTTTTTATCAATTTTTCTGTGTGCTAATTAGGCGTATAGTGGATAGAATATAACTTTGGCTGAAAAAATTTTGTGACATCTGTTTGAAATACTGTAGCTTCGAGCCATTTTCAAGAAACATCCAAGGAAGAGGTGAATCATCCATGTTATTACAATGTTTAAAGCTCGTATTTTGTGCAAGGGTAGATCATCACTAGACTACCACAATCTTCAACAGATTCTTTTTTTCAAAATATTTTGACCGAGGTATAAGAGTTTTAAGGATAAAGATTTCTATGTATGTACTGTGAAAAAAGCGTGTTGATCGAAATTATGCAAAAGTCGTCATACTTAAAACTCTTAGGGTGTGGGTGTGTATGAGTCTTCTGTATGCCACCACCCACCTTCACACCCTCAAGATAGTTTTCTACAGCATTTCTTTACACATGATGCTTGGAAGATCTTTTATTCAATATTCATTTGTGAATGACAAATATAGGCCTTTTTTGTTATGACATGTTATAGATTTCATACTCTTTATTTGGTGTACACACTTGAGCAGTAACACCAATCACTAACACGAAGAACATACTTTTGTGAAGATTATTATTTTTTGTCTATTTTGTGATTTTCAAACTAGAGATAAAAGTATGAGCGCAAATTCATAATCTTTTTACATATAATATTACAAAAAAGGCACTGCTATTCAATCATTGGCGAGAGTTGTTGTATTAAAACTTTCAAATGAATGTCGTCCAAACGATAAGAACGCAAAATCTTCATATATAGTTTTTCTAACAGACGAGATGGCATATTGTCCTTTGCTTTATTTGACAACGTCTTTCTTGTTACGAAATAAAAAGTAGACGTAAACGTCCTTAACCTTGAGTAGAGATATACTTTACCTGGTATGAGTGTCGAGTTTTATAGAGCAGTTCTCTTTTCTTCAACTGATAATCGCTCGTAAAAAAGAAATCATCGTTAGAAAACGTAAAGCAAGGTAGTAATGATGATGAATATTTGCGGAGAAACGCGACAAACGATTTTTATTTTTACATTAGCTTCAAGAATTCACTGTAAGTATATTAGCGATAGAATAAGTACAAATTTATTTTTGTGAACTGTGAATCAACGTTTTTCTGAAGCAGTTTTATTGGGGGGCTCCCTTTTCGTCCTCGTTTTTTTTTACGGACACCGGTCATAGGTGGTCGTTCCGAAACCCAGTTGCTTTGAAATATACCGGATGTTCGGAATGAAAAATCCGGAAGATCGGAATAGAAAACACCGGATGTTCGGAGTAAAAGTCGTCCAGATGTTCGGAACGAAAAATACAGGATGTTCGTAATATAAAATGACGTATGTTCGTAACAAAAAATGACAGATGTTCGGAATAAAAAGTGACGGATGTTCGGAATGAAAAATACGGATGTACGTAATAGCGAGTGGCGGATGTTCGTAACAAAATACTTCGGATGTTCGGAACAGAAAAAAACCAGTGTTCGTTATAATATAGCTTTTTTTTTTAATTTTCTAATATAACCTTTTACAAAAAAAAATCATAAGATAACAAATAATTATTCAAGTTTTAATATGGCACACATATTAATAATAACAAATCTAATCTATCACTTTCCTTGCACATAATGAAAAGAGAGAGAATAATTATCTTATATTAGAGAAAAAAAAATCATTATGTCTAATGTTTTTTTACTGCATGGCTCGATTTTTTCTTTTTTGGTGTTTGTTTCATATTGTTATCATCTATTTCTTTGTTCAAGAACAATGGCAACTTATGACCATTATGTGAATCAGCAAACCAATTCATTGTGTTACACGAATAGTCGTCTCAGCCAATCATATTCGAGATGCTAGGCTCCGCGAAAAGCGGATCTTTATTTTTACTACTCATTTACACTATCTATCTGTAAGATCTATCGCTCACTAGTAAACTCTACACTACTTTAAAAAACTCTAACTGAATGTACAAGAGGTCGCTACACTCAAGGACTTAAAAGATACTATATGAATGAATCCTTTTCTATGTTAAAAAACAGACACCAAAATTCATTCCGTACATCCGTCACTTTTTGCTCCGAACAGCCGTCATTTTATGTTCCGAACATACTGTATTTTTCGTTCCAAACGTCGCGTATTTTTTGTTCCGAACATCGCGTATTTTTCGTTCCGAACACCTGCACGGTTTTCATTCCGAACATCCAGAAACACGATATTTTTCTCTAAAGTCGATTCCGAACATCCGGACAAATAACCGGATGTTCGGAAGAGCGAGGACGAAAAGGAACGCACCTGTTTTATTGAGATGCTTAAGATTATTTTGATGAGTTATCCTAGTGATGAAGTTGACAATAAAGCGCTGAACTTTGTCTGAACAAATCTTTCGCAGGTATAAAGATACGCTACTGTACTATTTGAACTAGAAAAATGGTTTTGTAATCGGAACAAAAACATATTTAAAAAAATAACTAGAAGTGTTGTTTTCATTTTGTAGACAAAAGAATTAGATAGAAGATTAAAACTGCGGCTATTTCTCATACTTATCAATGGCACACGCAGAGGAAAAACACGTTATGCTCTCATATAATTGGGATAGCAAAGCTGTTGTATCGAAAGTTTACGATATTCTAGTTGAATCAGGTATAAAAGTTTGGATGGATATAAAAGGTGGTATGGGAGACAACATAAACATTAGGTAAGGCTGTTGATAAAGTTCCTCTCTCTTAAATTTAAAAAATTACATTCTTATTTTGGACTAGTATGGTAGAAGGAGTAGAAAAGGCTGCTGTCGTTTGTTGTTTTATGACACCGACTTACCAGGAATCGCATAATTATCGACTTGAATTAGGATACGCTAATGAACTAGCAAAGAAAAAACAATTAAGAATCATTCCATGTATGATTGGTGATAAAAACAATAAGGAATGGCGACCTTCGAGTTGGTTAGGACTTATAACATTATCAGAGAACTATGTGAATTTTCGAGACGACTCAGACGCCAATATTCAATTAAAAACAAAAGAACTCATTGAAAGGATCAAGCATCAATCACCAATATATACACCAAATTCTATTCCATTACCGGTACGACCGTGGGATTCCATTCGACAAAAATATCTCAAAGAAAATAAGATCCAACTAATGATAAACGATCAAAAAGAATTTCCGATGGAACAGAGTTACATAAATTTGGCTTTAGTAGAAACTAAGGAGCAACAAGAAAAAGAGAAGAGACTAAAACAATATAACAATGAGGATCAGTTCAGTCGAGCAAATGAACAGGGCGATCGCGGATCACATCAATACAATGATATTCTTGGTACTTTTGAAGAGATATACGACAAGAAGACTACTATTGATGTCAAGGATATTTTCGAACAATGCAAGGATCAAATAAAGAAGGTACTCAGGCTCGGACGAGCTGGTATTGGAAAATCGACATTTTGTCAATATGTTACTTATCGATGGGCAAAAGGTGAAATTTGGTCTCAATACGAACTTGTTATTTTGATTCGATTACGTTCATTGACAGATGGTCAGTATCCATCAGGGAAAAAGTACTCACCCATTGATCTTGTGGAAAAGAGAATATTTCGAAGTTGATGATATATCCACCGAAATAAAACAAAACTTTAAAGACAAATGTAATAAAGGGCACGTTCTTTGGATATTAGATGGTTATGATGAATTTGCTCAAAATATTCCTGAACAATTAAAAAGTGTATTTAAACATATATGTGAGACGCAACATCATATTTTAACATCTCGTCCTTATGCAATTGCATTATCATATGATACCAAAATGGAAATAACTGGTTTTACAAATGAAAATATTGTCAAATACATTGAACAATTTTTCGACCAGATCAAAACTGAGTCAACAAATGCCTTATCCAATGGTCGAAAGCTTTTGAAATTCTTAAAGTCAAATCCTAATATCTGGGGTATTGCCCATATACCAGTGAATCTAGAATTGATATGTAGTCTTTGGAGTGACAATAGCGCGTCGAAGATGACAGTCGTAACAATGACGCAATTGTATTCTACAATCGTCGAATGGCTATGCCGACGTTACTTGAAAAGACAAAATATAAATCATGAACTTATGACAAAACAAATTCTTTATCGAAAATGCAGTACGGAGTTACAGTTTTTGGAACACTTGACTTTCAATGCAATGGAACGAAAGGAAATTATGCTACCACCAGAACTTATTGAAGCAACTGAATATGAAATGGATTGCTCTCTAGGTGATTACCCACAGTTATTGAATATGGGCATTCTCAGATCATATGATGATAAACCAAGTGGGCACCGAATCGAAACAAACAAACAGCATTATTTTGTTCATCTCAGTTTCCAAGAATATTTTGCAGCACGTCACTTACTCAAAATTCTTAAGAATTCTACAAAGCAAAAAGCAATTGATTTTATTAACATTCACAAGTACAATCAACGTTTTCACTTTGTCTTTGTTTTTGCATCAGGTCTTCTCGCAGAACCAGATTTTCAATCATCTATGGAAGTATTTTGGAATACTCTACAAGGAGAACCATCCGATCTGGTCGGCCTTAAGCACATAACTCTTACTATTGAATGCATCGATCAACTCATAGATACAAGATTATTTTCAGCACGAACGAGTTATTTAAAATCAATATCCCAGTGGATAGCTATCAGCACCAGTGAAACTGCAACGCCAATTCGAGAAACTCTTTTGCGATCACTCGGACGTGCCAATTCTACAGTCACCACGTCAATCATACAAAACAAATTGATAGAATTTCTCACACTAAAAGATATACAAACAAAACGTAACACCTACGATCTTATATCACAAATACCAATAACGAACCCCATTCGTGAATTACTTCAGATGATTTCCAATACTGCTCATGTAAAGCCATCTGGAAGCTCAGTGAAAGATCAGCAACGACTGAAATAATTGCTGTTTTGTTGAATTCCATTCAACATCAAGTTGCGAATGTTCGAGAAAAAGCATGTGAAGCTCTTCGTGAGATAGGTAAAAATGCTGCAACCGACGAGGTGATCGCTGCTTTACTGAATGCAGTTCAAGGTGAAAATTGGGATGTTAGATAGCGGCCATGTGAAGTTTTCGGAAACATGGGTGAAAAAGTAATAATCAATGAAGTGTTTTCTGCTCTCCTGAATGTACTTAACGATGAAAATTCAAATGTCCGAAGATGTTCATGTGAAGTCTTGGGGAAGCTAGGTGAAAAAGTAGCATCGGATCGTGTAATTGCTGCTCTGCTGAATGCACTTCATGATAACGAGTTCAGTGTCCGATGCACTGCATATAAAGTCTTCGGGGCGATAGGTGTAAAAGCAGCAACGAAGGAAGTGACTACTGTATTGCTGACTGCATTGCAAGATGAACAATGGGGTATTCAAAGTAATGCATATGATTCCCTGAGAAAGATAGCTGCAAAAGCAGCAACAAATGAGTTGGTCAATGCTCTGATCAAGATACTGCATGGAGGAAATCGCTTTGCTCTGGAGTACGCATGTGAAATCCTGACGAAGGTGAGTAGAAAAGTAGCAACCAATAAAATAATCAATGCCCTGCCGAATGCACTTCGGGATAAAGAAATAAACGTGCGGAGTGCTCTGATAGAGATGGGTGAAAGAATTGTAACCAATGAATTGATTGGTGCTCTGCTAAATGTTATCCAAGATGCAGATTCTGGCGTCCGAGCATACGCGTGTGAAATCCTGGGGAAGCTGCATGAGAAAATAATAACGGATGAGGTGATTACTACTCTATCAAAGGCTCTTCGAGACGACAATGGGAATGTCAGATATGCCGCGTGTGAAGCTCTCATAGACATGGGTGAGAAAGCAGCAACGCATGATGTTATAGTTACTCTTGTGGATACACTTCAGGATAAAGATTCAGCTATCCGATGGAGAGCATGTTTCGGCCTCGGAAAGATGCATGAAAAAGCGGCAACCAACGAGGTGATTACTGCTCCTCTAAAGGCACTTCGAGATGAAGATTGGAATGTTCGAAGCAACGCTTGTACAGCACTGGGAAAGATAGGCAAAAAAGCAGCAACAGATGAAATGATCAGTGCTCTGTTGAATGCACTGTATGAAGATAATTACTTTGTCTCACAAAGTGCATCTAAAGCTCTCGAGAAGATGCATGTAAAAGCAACAACCAATGACATAATAGCTGGAATTCTAAATGTACTTGACGATAGTGACCCTGGTATTCGAGGGCGTGCTTGTCAAGCTCTCGGCAAGATGAGTGATAAAGCCGGAACGAATAAGGTCATCGCTGCTTTGCTGAATGCAATTCAGGACAAAGACTCGAACGTCCGAAGATACGCGTGTGAAGCCTTGGGGAAGCTAGGTGAAAAGGCAGCAACTAATGAGGTGATCATAGCTCTAATGAATGTACTTCAAGATGAAGACTGGTATGTACAAGAATACGCCTATGAAGCCATTGGTAAGCTAGGTGGAAAAACAGCAACGAAACAGGTAATCACTGTTCTGCTGAAGGCAATTCAGAGTGATGGTAGCAATGTTCGAAGATATGCATGTAAAGCCTTGGGGTATCTGGGCGAAAAAGCAGCGACGAATGAGGTGATCGATGCTCTGTTGAATGTACTGAAAGATAAATATTCTTATCTCAAATTGGATGTTTTTAAAGCTCTTGGGATGATGGGTGAGAAGGCAGCGACGGATGCGGTGATCGTGAATCTTTTGAATGCACTCGGTGAAAAAGATTCGTTTAGCCGAGGGTACGCGTGTGAAGCCCTTGGGATGATGGGTGAAAAAGCAACAACAGAGGAAGTGTTCAGTGCTCTCGTAAATGCACTTCAAAGTCGAGAGTCGGTATGGAGAAGATATGCGTATGAAGCTCTGTGGAAATTGGGTGAAAAAACAACTACGAAGAAAGTGATTGCTGCTCTGGTGGACGCATATATGTCTGAGAGAGGATTCTGGAATGAGGAAGTTCATGAGACTTTCAAGTGTGCTATCTGTTCGTATGATGGAATGAAAGAGTTAGAGTCAGACATAGTGTCGAGATTATTTTCATGTCTCAATAGATAGTATAAAGATTGGTGGACAGCGATGCCTTCGGATCACTTGTTCAAGATTTTCTTGGATTCAAAAAATGTTACTTGGATTCCATTTGTCGTCCATTATGCATTATATCAAGGAATTGCTGTGACAGTCGTTGGTAACACTCTTCGAATCTATGATAGTAATGGATTATTAGAGATACATGCGTCCGATTCTGAATTGAAGAGTTTAATAGAAGCTTTTATATGTCAAAAGACAGAACTCCAAGTCGAGTCAATGGTAGTGAAAAGAAACCCAAAGGAAACAACGTAGTCGCGATTCGTTGGTCAAGTTGATTGGTA
>CAJNOL010005697.1:0-10917 GCA_905250125.1 Rotaria sordida | reverse complement strand
AAATATTAATATAAAAAAAGAAGCTAAATCTCAAATCTACCTCAATCAAAATCCTTATTTAATTTTTACCTTATCTTCTGTAATGTGTGGAGTGTTTTTAGAATTTCATCAATTCATAATATTAATATTTTTATGAAAGACTTGTTAGTAAAATAGTATTCATTGGTCATATTCATAAAAGAAATATTGTCAACAATTGTTTTGAAGTATTTACAACTGATCGGTATATAACTTTTTCGATTAATTCACACTAGTGTCGCTTCGTTCGTACTTATACCACAGATAAAAGTCTTGTTCCTCGGTATACTCTCAGAGTTTTAGTTATAAAGAGCAAGAATTTGTTGATAAAACTGCAATATTCATTTTTCATAACTCTTGGAAGTTTAGATTTTTCTCTTAAAGTCAGCTGTAAATACACTAAAGCAAGTTTTGATAATCATGGATAAAAATATCAGCCCACTATACCAAGAAGTATGTTAGGTATTTGACTTGTTATTAGGGACAAAAGCACTCTGTATAATCTTAAATTTCATTGGACAAATTCTGCCTATACTGAGTAGATTGCATATCTTATAAACATTTTAAAAGGTCTGAGAACATCTCTTTTTTTTACTTGAGGTCATTTTTGAGATTTCTTTTTGCTTCAAATTAATAAACTTGACTAAATAAATATCTGCTCTTAGAGTATTTTCATAACTTCTAGAATTTCTAGCGAGAAAAAAATGATATTTTGTTTTTTTCGATATTAGAAATTATTTACTATTATATTATTATGATAATAGTAGATTCGAATGTCATTCAGAAAATCATCGAAAAACAAACTAAATATATTTATATCATATAGGTTAAGAAATTCTACGAAAGAATTTGTAAGTTATATTATATCAATTCAATATTATTGTTCTTATTTTCATTATTGCTTTAACAAATATGTTTAAGTATGACAATAATTTCTTTTCGTTAGTAAGGAAACAGATCTAAAAACAATTTAGAATTCGGAAAAAAATCAAAAAAAATTTTTTTGATAGAACTATAATGAGTTTTCATCATTTTAATGAAAGTCTTTTTAGTCTAATGAAACTACTCAATGTATTACGACGATATTGCACCACAAGTATCAAACATGCCTGATAAATGATAGTTTATGTTTTATTGAAAAAAGGTTGTACAATTAAAAGAGCAGTTCAGACCGAAATCGTAATTAATGTAGTATAGAGATCGTTTTTCAACCTGTATTGTTAAAAACTAAAGTGCACACGACTTTAAGTATCTTGATATTTCATTTCATCATTTTTTTTCTTCTTTCGAACATCCTATGTCATACGAAAATGAGCTGAATATCGCTGAAAGAATCGTAAGGTTTCCTTTTCAAATTCTGATACTAAACTAGAACATAGAAATTTCCGTAGAATTTCATGTTAAGCAGTTTTCTCTTCCTCGACATCGAAAGCATTTTCTTACAAAGTCATTTTTTTTTAAGACTAGGTTACACAAAGAGTATTTCATTTGTAGTACTTGTGTATGAGAGACAAAAATCTCTTCAATAATGACGATCTCTTTTCTATTTCGTTCATTGTACTAATTCCTAATATTCCAGAGAAGTTGTCCTGGGTACTGATTAGGATCGACATTTGTGTACTAAACAGAGATGAGCAGCTACACTCCGTCTTCCTTCAACTCCATATAACTCCAGTCCTATTTTCTAAAATCTTACTCCAACTTCAATTTAACTTCAATTCGAGTCAGATTTTACAAAACTGAACTTCTGCCAAAACACTCTTAAATACACATAAGTTTTTGAACATAACTAAATCTACGATTCATATAAATTAGTAGCATATTAATTTATTGTTTTATAAACGTTTTCATAAAATTCAGAGATAGGCACCTCCATTCTGTCTTATTCCTACTCCATTTTCACTCTGATGAGAAAAAGCATCAACTTTGGAGTTGAAATTGCCCATCTCTGATATCAACCATTTCAAAATACTTACTCTTTAGATCCTCCTGAACATATCCATAACATGCGAGCTTACAGAATACTTCTCAGAACAAGTACTACATAAGGATTATAGCATGATCCTGATAGAAGATACTCATTATTTTTAGATTTTCAAAGCCCATAAAATCCATAGATTCCAATGTTTGCCACTGGAGAACTCCGTTAGGATTGACATACATCTTTTCAACATTTGCAAAAGTAGAAGCCCTCTCAGATTATATAGATTCGCGTGGAATTCTCTCAACTTTGTTCAATTTCGCCTGTATCCAAACCTTCTCATGATCTTACTCACAGTACATCATGGTTGTTCTTCGAACAGCTTCACATAACTTACCAAAAGCCTATGTAAATACTTAGGAGATTCTTCGGTAGATCTACATTCATCATACAGAAAATCATGTATCCTTAAGGTTTCCTAAAAAACATAGGGATTAGGTTTGATATTTTGTTATTCAACGATTTGATATTCTTCTCACAAGATATAGATAGAATCTTCTCTGATGTTCATATAAATGATCATTCTCCCAAAAAGATTCCGAATTCTTTCAATTCTGAAAAAAATCCTCAGATCCTTATGTTTTTCTATCAATAACTTACATGGAATTAGTATTACTCTTTCTTGGAGAACCTCCTTACAACAATCTCAAGGTGTTATTTTTATGATAAAAATCATCTTGGGAAGAATTAAAAATGACATAGATGTAAGAATCGTTACCAAATCCTTTTTTTTGCATAGGAAACTAGGAAAAGACTTCTGAATTTTTATCTGTGGAATGAGCATTCTCAAAGACGAATGTCAAATTTGTAGTGCTTGCTCTCACGAGAGGCGGAATCTCTTCAACAACGACGATTTCTTTTCTTTTTCGTTCATTGTAGTAATTTTCAATATTCCAGCCAATGCCCGATGGAAACAGAATGGAGTGATTGTTGCTGGAGGTCATCAATGGGGCACTGCCACCAATCAACTCTGGAGCCCTCATGGACTCTTCGTTGATGATGATCAAACGATAGTCATCGCTGACTTCTACAATCATCGCATCATCCAATGGAAGATGGATGATACAAATGGACAAGTAGTAGCTGGTGGCAATGGCGAAGGAAATCGATTGGATCAATTGTATGGCCCAAAAGATGTATTGATTGACAAAGAGACGGATAGTCTTATTATTTGTGATCGATTGAATCGACGAGTCGTACGATGGTCTCGTCGTAGTGGTACAACTCAAGGAGAAATCCTCATCGATAACATCCATTGTTATGGATTGGCCATGGATGATCAGAGATATTTCTACATCTCTGACTGCACGAAATATGAAGTAAGACGATATCAAATAGGAGACAAGAATGGAACTCTTGTAGCTGGTGGTAATGGCCAAGGTGCTGGTCTCAATCAACTCGACGTTCCGACCTACATCTTTGTCGATCAACAACAGACTGTCTACGTGTCAGACCAGCACAATCATCGTGTAATGAAATGGAATAAAGGTGCAAAAGAAGGAATTGTCGTCGCTGGAGGTCAAGACAGACGGAATGCTCTGGCACAATTGTCGAATCCTGGTGGACTGTTCGTCGATACATTGGGTACCATCTATGTGGCAGACTCGGGTAATAATCGAGTGATGCGTTGGCCTAAAGGAGCGAAACAGGGCACTGTCATTGTGGGTGGATATGGCCAGTTGAGTTTTCCTTTGGGTTTGTCCTTCGATCGACATGGTAATCTCTATGTCGTCGATGAAGATAATCATCGTGTTCAACGCTTTTCAATCGAATAGACTCGTCGTGATAGATTTTTTTTGCGTTCCTTTCGTTTCAAATAAATCGCATTGGATTGATGAAATGAATGGCTTATTCTATTCGCGCGCGCGACCAGGAACCATCCTGGTGGAGCCGTGGCGAGCGTAACGCTCATGCACGCACAGGACAGACTCATATCATTCATACCCTCCCCGCGAGAGATATGTCAATGAGTCTGAATAAGCCTGGTCGTGTGCCACGGACACCAAGACGATTCCTGGACGGGCTTTTAGGGACTGCCCGGAAGGCCTGTAACTAACGAGGACCTAACCCCAATGAACATGACTCACCCACTCTCTACTAACACTCACTTTTCTTAGTCTCATCCTAACCCCTCAATCTCACTACCTATTCTCATCTCAAAAAAAAAAAATTACTTACTGTGCCTGATGTTGATGACGCGATGATATTGATAGCTGAAAGGGACAGAAAAAAAAATTTAACCAATGTTATTTAATGAAATAGAATGAGATGACTTACCATAATGTTATCTTTTTCTTCATTCTTTATTCCCTAAAATAAATAAAAATAATAATAAAAAGATCAAAGGAGGCCTTACCGTACCATCCTTATGATCGTAAAATAAAAAAAAAGGAAAAAAAAACTAATACCTACATTTTATTTTATTATCTAGTTTGTTGTTGAATTGTTTCATATTGTTTGGTTGAAGCCAATCTAAAACAGAAAAGAAAAATTATTATTATTTGATTGAAAAATTTGAATGATTTTACATCGAAAAATCATTCGTATATATACCTTGAAAAATCATTTCTTTCTCTCGTCGAAAATGATATACACATTTAATTGTACATGCTGATCATTGATCGTCAATGATAACAACATGAACAATGAGTTATGGACGAGAGAAAGACAAAAAAGAAAAAGAAAACTCCTCTCTTCACATATATTTCTTTTTTCTTTCCTTTCTCTCTTGTTAACATTAACATATATAATGATTTATTTATGAATTTTTTTAGATTGTATCTCATTTGGAATGAAAATGAAATTGTTTTGTTTACTTTTATTAATGATAATCAATAACAACATTTATGTATAATTATTTTATTTATTATGATAAAATACAAAATATATTACATCAGACAAACTATTACTTAAGCAGAACATACTTAATGTTAAAACAGTTGATTCAATTTCATGGACTGTCGAAAAAAACAAAACAATGGAGGTTTTTAAACACTTAAAATTTTAAAATAATATTCTTTTTGGATGCACATATCTAAATATCAACAAAATTTCAGATCAAAATAATCCATTACAGAAGTTTGAAAGAATCTTTTTTTGCTAGGTGAATTTATTACAACAGAAAAGAATGAAATAAGATATATTCTTCTTTTGAATAAAAATTTATTTATATCGACATCAAGATCAACAATTTGTTATTCATGTACAAGTATGTATTAATCAATAAAGAAAAACGATTAAAAAATGTATATATAATAATGTTTTTAGTGATTTGGAGAATTTTATGTTTAATGAATAATGTTGATAAATCCATGTGTACAATTAATTTAACTAATAATTAAACAAGTAACGCTCGTCTGCAGACTCGCTCAGCTCTTTCTCGTAGAAGGACTGTTTTTAGATGTTAGTTTTTTAATACATTATTGCGTATATAAGTTTATTTCTAATCTAAATTAGATACTTTTACATGAACAACAGCAGGTATTTATACGAAATGTTGGATAGAGGATTAGATATTTCAAATAAGTATCAATACAGATTGGAAGATTCATATAATTTCATCAAACAAAAAAGACAATAAGAAAAGAAACCAAGAAATGACACCATTGGAAATATCTGATACAACGAAAGCAAAGTGACAACTACAATCATTAACATAAATGTAAATAAAGAAAATGAACATAGATGAATAATTATTTTTCGACAATTTCAAATTATGATACGTCTTATATACTTGCTATAACACTAGACTCATAGCAAGATACCTATTTATACACGTTCAAAAAGTGAAAGGAGCACATTCTCGCTTTGTCTTTTTGTCAAGTTCATTTAGACGTTTCAGCTCAGCATCCTGAGCAGGAGAAGGCCGAACTTGTAGAACCTTCATGTCGAAAGGTCGAAGAATTGCTATATCCTCCGCTCTTTTCACTCTACTGAGTGGTACATATATTGATGCCACTTGCAATATCCCAAGTGGATCTTGTAGATCAACCACAATTTTGTTCATTGTGAGTCCTTGCGCCTTATAAGTAGTTATTGCGAAAGCAGGTACAATTGGCAGTTGCGTTCTTGTAACTTGAATCACTTGTGGAACTTTCTTTCCACCTTGCATACGTTTGAATAGCCGACCGAAAAGTTGCTTGATGGAAATAGTAAATTGCTTTTTGATTAGTGGAATAGGGATTAGTTTAGGATGAAGACCATCGAGACTTGTTTCTACTTGTGATGTGTTGATTTCCACGAGAGCGTATAACAGTTTTCTTATGTAGATCGTATTTGAAGGAAATACTTCGCTCCTTACCTTCAAACTATCCGGCTCCTCGTGATCATCGTATATGAGCTCTCGAAAGATTCCTTGAGTGCCGTTCGAGAGCCCTAGTTCACAGGCGATGTTATCAGTGAGAAGCACAGGCATGTTTGGTACGAAAGGTAGGAGATCCGGGAGAAGCTCGGCCTTGTTGTCAGGAAGATGGTATTTCTTTTAGTTTTCGTTTAAGAAAAGTACCACTCATGAGCGGACCCCCGTACCTGTTTTCTGTGGACGAACTATTTTTGTACAGTCAGAAAATTGTTTAGAATACGTGTTATTCATCCTTAGCTCATACATACCCAAGCACCCCAAGTGATTGAATGATTCTAATGAACCTTGGAACAGAATTATACTGTTTTAATTAAATTTCATCAAGTTTTACCAATAGTATTAAAATAGATAATTGGTATGTAGGTACTTAATATTTATTTAATGAAAAGTGATCTCCAATTGAATCCCCCACCTTCGATTACTTTTGATCACATTTTACACGGAAAATATCTTTTATTAAAAAGCTGGTCCTTTGTGTAAAAAAAAATTATTGGCAAAAAAAATTTCAAAAAACTAACCTCAGATTCGGATTCCTCGACCTCGATTACCTTTCGGTCAACCCTTATAAAAAAGATTTTTTTTCGTAAAAAAGTGATCCTTTGTGTAAAAAAATGATTCACAAAAAAATTTCAGAAAACTAACCTCAGATTCGAATTCTGCGACCCCGATTACTCTTCAGTCAACCCTTATAAATAAGATTTTTTTTCGTAAAAAAGTGATCCTTTGTGTAAAAAAATGATTCACAAAAAAAAAATTTCAAAAAACTGATCTCAGATTCGAGTTCGTCGACCTCGATTACCTCGAGTTGAGTTTTATTTGAAAGAACCCTTTTTGTGTCGAGATCGTTATTCGACCAATCAGTGAAGTGCGGACACACAAGCAAGCAAGCAATCAACCAGACAATTTATGTTTGCAAGACTCTTCTCTACGAGAAAGAGAACAACAACATCGTCAAATTTCTTCATTATTATTATTTTCATCATCAACATATGATTAATAACCCATTACTTGATTTATTATTGAATACAACTATTAAAACGAAAATATGAATTAATACTATACCAAATTCGGAAACATTTTAATATTAATAAAAATGAGTATGTATTAGATGACAATATTATTATAAAGAACAAAATATTAACATATATAATTAGTATTTAATTGGAATGGAATATAAGAGAAATCGAATGAAAATTAATATTAATTTTACAATATTATTAAATATTATTCAAGTAAGATAATTATTCAATGAAATATATTTTACTAGTTAAAAAGAAAATTATAGCGTCTGTTGAGTTACTTGTGAAAATATTCTGTTGTTAATAGACTTGAACAATGTTATTATCGGAAAAGCTAAATTTACAAAAAAAATATATATATATATATTATAAAATGATCCAATCTCACAAGTTCGATATTTTTTCTAAAGCTTTACTGATCATATACTTAAGAAAAAAAGTATGTATACTTTTTCTACAAACATTGTTTGATTGTTCAATACGATAGCAAAGTCTGAATATGAACTCACTTCTCAATAATCAAACAATAGTTTTGAAAAAGAAAGCATAAATTTTTTCCTACTTGTTGTTTATCAGTCGAATAAAACCATTAGAAAAAATTATCGAGTGTAACGAGATTTGATACCTTTGACGTATTTCAGTTTTCGTAGACTATAATGAAATTCTTCGCGTACTAAATTGTCGGACACTGTTCTTCATTTTCGAACGAACTATTTTTTTCTAATAGATTTTAGAAAACTTTATGCTAAAACAATGGAAGTGATTCATACATTAGATTTAAAAAAAATGAATACTCGTTGTTATACTTATCATAAGGTAATTTTATTTCATTGAATAGATAATGTAACAAAATAAAAACTATTTTCAAATAGATTCGTAAACATAAAACTCAATTAGGTAAACAATATTTTGTTGCATTATCATGATATGATCTATTCAACGTTTACTTAAATCTATATCAACAGCATATATTGATTATCAATTATTAATTAATTCAGTGGATTAACCGTATTGATAATTGTCGAGTAAGAAAACGATTCCGACAGTATTAAGTATATTGTTGTTAAATTTTAGTCAGAATTCCTTGATGCATATCGTGATTATATAGAAAAATTTTAATTTATTGAACTTTCACAAGAATTAACAATAATACGAACACATTTAATTCATTATTCTTTTCTTCGATTGTCTTGAACATATGTGGAAAATATTCGGTATAAAAACATATTATACTTATTCAATTAAGGAATATTCAAAGTTTATTTGATATTAATCCATTATCATTAACAATTGATGATACTATTATTGATTGTTCTTTTTTGTGGAACTCACATCTTTTTTGAAGAAAAATAGAGTGAATGTAAGTTTTAAAGATATGTGAGACGAAAACTTAGAAGTTTGTCAGATTCGTATTCATAATATTCTCATTAGAATTTATTTAACATTTTCTCACGGCATCTTGTTGGTGATCATTTATGAATGTGGTCATTATAGACTTTCACTTTAATAGTAGCAACTATGAGAAAAACCGGTGGTTCCAACTGCAGCTGAAAGTTATAGTTAAATATTCTACGACTTTAAGCGTATAAATAAAAAAAAATACTGAAGACGTTTTTAGATATGATAAGAATCAATTCTGGAATCGTTTTCTCTATACCAGTACTCACATCCTTTTCAAGAATCGCGAAGGAAACTCATCCATAAGAAGTTAAGAGATTCAAAAATGAAAACATATGAAAATCATAGTAACTTTAAAAGCAAAATTGACTAAATTTCGATTTCTCTTAATCCCTCACAGTCTGGTAGAAATTTTTCATTTCAAGTATGTTGTATGAGTATAATGAGACTAAAGAATACATGTAAGTTTTACATTATAATCTTCAATGAGTTGCATTGACACAATCTCTATTTTTTATTTAAATAAAAATTTTTCTAATTAAAGAAACTGAACAATTTGGAATAATTTGTTCAATTTATGGTCATACATGTATCTTCATCGTTATCATTATGATTTCAACATCATGAAAATAATAAAACCGATGAATTTTATCAGTTAACTAAAGCAATTTTCGGTTGATCAATATTTAATTGATAAAGTAACTTAAAAAAAACTGTAATATTCAATTTTTATTTTAGTCTTCACTTATTATATGTTTAAATTTTAGTGGTCTTCATAAAGCAAAGAAACGAGTAAGTGGAACTTTTTTTATTTTATTTAGAATCTAATAAACATTTAACAAAAAAAAAAATTAATTGTTCAATTCATTTATTAGAACAGGAATGGTCGAATAGTTTCGATTTAAGTAAACAAATGAATGTATGATCAAAAGACAAGTAAGTATTTCAAATGAGAATTTTTCATAATTAAACTACAAATATTCAGAAAATGTTGACTCATTTAACAACTGAAACGAATCGAAAATGCGTGTGCTCATAAAGTTCTGATCTACTAGTGAAACTCGTCGTGATATCTCATTTACTTTCAAGTCAAAAGTTTCAAACACATTATTTATTCTCTCTTGTTGTCTATCTATTGATATTGATTACATTTTGAATAATTAATATTTTAAGTTTGTTTTATAAAAACTTATGAAATAGTTCAGTGACTGAATATTCTGATTGGTGTTTTTATTTTCGTTGTTTTGACTGTAGTGATATATTAAATCATGAGAAAAAATAAACTAAATAAGAATTATTGTTAGGTTTAATAAGCGTAGCTACAAGGAAAATAAAAGTGACTTCTACTAAATTACTTTTAAAGTAATTCAATAACTAACTGTATTGAAGCTCAAATACAAATTTCATAGATGAACAATTCAATAATCATCTCTAAAGTTATCAAGATAACATAGGATACAAAAGCTTTGACACTAGTTATTCCTTTATGTAGTGGTGAATTAAGCTTGCATTAATTGATGTTTGCACTAAACAAAATCAATATTTTCATCATTCATAACTTGTTTAAATTGATGATGCAATAGATTTTCAGTCTTTTTTCTGCTATGTAAATATATAATTAGATAAGAAATTCTGTAGAACTAACTTCATGCTATAAAGTTAGGTTTTGAGTTGAAAAAGAAAAGAATGAGCCGAATAAAATTTTTGTATCGATTTCAGTTTGAAGTTGTTTCAAACATCTACATCTATTATGGAATGTTTAAATTAGAAATAACTCATGAACAAATATTTTCGAAATTTATTGTTTCCCTAATAAATATCTAAAACAGGAAGGAATATTTTATTATAACTCTTTACAGTAGAAGTCATGCTGAAATAAATACCTGTATCAGAAAAATTAGTATAAAGTACCTGTAAGAATCTTTCATTTTTCTTCAATGCCATTTGTATGCCAAAGGAGGGGGGACGGTTTGCACGTAAAACGGCCCTAAATAAAAATCATCTCAGAGCACTTTATAAAATTGAATTTCATCTTCCTCTAAGTAAGAATAAAGCATCTGGACCTCTTTCAGGCCATGTTTCAAGACCTCTTCTCGACATTTCTACCTAGGACAGAAGCTTTATCAATATCGGAATCCGCT
>CAJNOL010005696.1:0-10917 GCA_905250125.1 Rotaria sordida | reverse complement strand
AAATCAATAAATATTCGAATGAAAAAGATACCATCTTTTAGATAATTACTTTTGGCATCTTTAAGAAGTTTCAATGGACAATATTTAATTATACCAACTTCATTATTCTTCTCGCTTGTTGGACGAACAAATGATAATAGATTTGCATCAGGTTTAATCATTGATACAATATGTTTCTTTTGTTTTGATTGATCACATAAACATAAATATATATTATAAGGAAATGGATATAAAAGGATTTGATCAAATTCTCCCCGAAGTAATTTTATGTAAATTGATAAATATTCTTGATTTTCATTTCCAGATATAATAGTTGAACATATACGAAGCATAAAATTATATCCAAATATTGATGTTTTAAATTGTGATGAATATATTGAAAACGGTAAATTTATTTCATGAGGATGCTTAATAAAAGAAAATGTCATTGTACTATCAGTATCTAATGACAAAGTTTTAGTATAGAGTTGTAATTTCTTAGTATCATCTATTTGTTTTTCCATATCGTTTTGCTCTTGTATACACTTATTAACTTTTTCATTATCATCTTTGATCATTTTTCCTACTGTATTTTTTTGTTGAATTAAATTATCACATGTTGTTTTTATTTGATCATGTTCAGACTTCAATCGTGTGCAATTGTTCAAAGAACATTCCACTTCTGGTAAAAGAATATTAACGTTTTCTTGAACAGTAATCAATTCTTGTTTCATATCACTAACAACGCTAGTTATAGTTGCTGAACAATTGGATTTATTAGGTAAACGTTTGTGCTTAAAAATATATTGAATAATAACTTCAAGTAACATTTTCTGATGTGTATCACATAAGTAGTGTGTTCCTATGTTAGTCCATTTTATCTAATAACAAAGAAACAAATCTTTCGAAATTATTCAATAGGACAATAGAACATACGAGACCCATACAACCAGGCAACTCGCATAATATAGATCGATATTCACAAATCTCTTGTCGATGTTCTTCATATAAATTTATTGAGAAAAAATGTTCACAACAATCACTACATTGTAAGTATGCATGTTGTTGTCCTAAGTGTTCCTAAAAATTCAGCAATTTTTCTTTCATATGTTTAGAAGACATTGGTAAAATTTTGAAAAGAAATAGAATACTTTATAATCATTATATAATCCATTCCAAGAACATGAATAACAGTCAATTTTAATCATATTTAGTTCTCGTTCAGCTCCTCGATCAGCATGTGCCTATTTAACAATGAAATTTGTTTTCATACAGACAAATAATGAATTAGTTTACTTGTTTTTGTTCTTGTTTTGTATGACAAAATGAACAGATAAATGGTTTACTATAAACAAACATATTCATTAATATGAAATATGTTCAGATCAAACTTAAAAATAGTCACCTATCTAGTAAGCCCTTCTTTGAACACCATCGACATAAACGAGTACCACAACATAAGAGTTGTATTGGATCAAGTAATAACAATTTACATAATTCACAAAATAAGCTAATATTGATAGTATCTTTATTGCCTATCTTCAATCCTCCAAATGAATCATGTGGTTCTTTTGACGTTGCCATGAATAATATTATTCAAAAAAGAAATATTTTCGAACAAGAAAAATGAATCTATGCCAATCTGAAACTATTGCATAAGAACAAGAACAAACCAATATATAACTGCTTTTGAATGATTCATTATCCCTTTTTTTACTCATTTTCACTAATTTTATTCGCAGTAGACAGTTTTAAGTTTTTTCCTTTCGAGAGTACTTCTTCACTAGAATCTTCTGTGAACAGCAGCCAAACTTTTTATTTTGTGTCGACATCTGTTTCTGAATTTTTACAATGGATACCTTAAAATAAATTCCGATATATTCATATTAGTGAATCATAAGTAAATGAGATTAACATATTAAGTAAATTTATTTATCAATATTAATTATCGAAAATAATACTGCTTTAATAATCTAGAATATAATCTATCTCCATGTTTACTCATCATACTTTATGCTTCACTAATTTGATTATGTTGGGAAAAAAACTATGACATAATTCAATTTTTAGAACTTGATATTGATAAAAAATAACGATTTTCTTTATGATGAAAACTGAAGCAAAGAAACATAGTAAATTATAAATCAATAGAAAATTTCTAAAAAAGAAGAATAGTTTTTAATAATCGAATTCATATTCAAAATTGTTATATAATCAATGACTATCAGAGTCGTCATAAAAAAATTGTAATGATTTTGTCAGAGATTAATTAAACTAAAAACAATTTATGATTGTACTTTGTACTGATATGAGTGAATCATATTGTAAAAAGAGAAAAAAAGAAACAATATTCTATAGAAAATTAATAAGGTATTATTCATGATTTTGTAATGATTAATTTCAGACAAATAAGCGAACACAAAAAGTTTAATTGTCTTTGACGAAGAGAAAAAGGAGAAAATTGGTACTGCTGTATCAGAAGTGAAAACAACCGTCCTAAGATCCAACACCAAAGACTATTTTTTACTATTTCAATGAAAACAACTTAACCTATATTATGATTATATGAAGATGAAGACCTACTATTGTCACTTACATTCAAAACTCAAATATCTATCTATGTGTTCGATGAAGGCAATTTTTTTAAGTGGATTTTGAAACATATTAAGATATTTATAGAATTTTAATGTTTACCAAATTGATATTTCGAAATTTGGTATAAAAGTGATGCAACGATAAAAACGATTACAATGATAACAGTAACGTTGGGAAACTTAATCGGATTTTATTATGACAGTTTCAGTACTGAGCTGCTAACCATTAGTGTTTCATCAAAATTCATTAGTAGAATTCTCATTAGGGTTTTCAAAATAGTAAGGAAATTATTGACTATATATATTCATTCAAAATAAATTTGAAAAAGAGAAGTTAATGAGAGAAAAGTAATCATATTAAAAATATAGATCTGTTGAATTAAATCTCTCTTTCTGACTAGTGATAATTGAAAGGTCAAGGTACCTATGGAGAATGAATATTCAATGTCATGATTCATTATCGGTTTGAAGTGTTAGTTAAACAAAGTAACATGAATAATGCATTCAATGAGGAAAAATTATTCTATGTAACATTTATAACCGGTGATTGTTAGTGAGTCATCTGAGAGAATATTACAAATTCACAATTATTAATTGTCGAACATGACATTTGGTGATATTTTATTCTAAATGGAATGATTCATTTCTCTTAATAATATCAACTCGTAGGTGAATGCATATAAAATAATACGGACTTTTTTTTGGTTAAGTGCAGCATTCATAGTTATTGTTAGTGAGGTAATTTGCATTTATCACTTTCTAATCATTTGTCTATGATCAATTCTTCAAAATCAATATTGATCAAAATGTACTCTTACTTATTCATATTGTTTATCTCTCTGTCTTTTATTATGCCGTTATAGTATTTAAAAGCGCGACCGGTAGTGTTTGTCACTAGTCTTTATAAGATTCATCTTCATATTCAAAAAAAAACAGCGTATCTAGCTTAAAAAATTTCTAAACATAGATGCAAGATAATTTTTAAATGGCTGTATTGAATTATAAGAATAAGAAACGATAATAAAAGAATAAAAATAAGAATAAAGAATTTCTTTGGTTTTATTAATGGTTTTCATCACTTGAGAGACAACTTGATTTATATACCAATCAGCATTGGTTGATTTTTTATTTAAAAGAACAACACAAGTTTCATGTACTTATCTGTGTTTTCTTCATAACTTATGTTAATTTTGTCTACATATTGCACTTAATTGTTGAAATACACGGCAATATACGCAAGAATTAATTGTTGATTAAAACTTATTTCATTCCTTGAATTCAGTGAAATACTGGAAATTTTGAATCGATCAAAACCATGATAATATCATTGACTAATAATTACCTACTCAAATGAACAATGTTATCGTAGAAAGATGATTGAGTTAAATCTGGTTATGAATTATAAGACGTACGACGCATTTTAATCTGACTGGTCTCAAATACAATACAATAATTAAAAGCAAATTTAGAACTTTAACTTGTGTCTCTACCTAGCAACAAAAATCGCATTTCTTCATTTATTTTCACTGAATTGCAAGTCATACCAAAATAGGAAACAGTAAGTTGTCATATAGACGAATAGGGATCCCAGAGGAAGTGACAAAAACGAAAGAAAAAACTTATTATTAGCGACTAAATAAACAGAACATACTTCTTGCATTTTATGACACATATCAAACATCGGTGCCTTACGAAACGAACGATTGTAAAAATAGATTGTGATATAATATGCTCTGAATCTGCTAAATAACTCAATACGAAAGTAATCACAAAGGGGGCACCCCGAAATAGTTGGGATAATGGGGCAGGCAACCTCTATACAAATGCAAATTATGAATAACATTTGACAACAGCTGATCAAAATCTGCGAAATAAAAAAATAGAAAGAAAATCAAAATTATCCAACGTTGACTGAATTGATCTCTCTTTTTTATCGAAACGCTTGTATAATTATATATCTACTGTTGTCGTCAGGACTTGGTTTTAATTTAATAATTCTTCACAAAATAAAACATGTACAGTTCTGTAAAATTTGACAAAAGAAAAATACATGAGAATCAACCGTTATTTCCAATAAATCTTTCACACAAAGATTTCAAAATGTCTGTATTGACAAATGGCAACTTTTTTTTTTTGTTGAAGTTCTTGGATCGACGTCTCTTACTTCAAAGACTAAAATATCAAATATTCAAATATTCTAAAATGATTACTTCAATGTTTTTTTTTTGTATCTTGAAAACTATTCTAATAAGTTAATCAAGTGAAGTTTGATTGCATCAGATAAATATTTATAAATGAACAACTACTGTTACTTAATTTTACTTTTATTTCTTTTCGGATGTCTAAATATGCCAAACTCTTCCTTTTCTTGTGATGTTTAAATATGATTAAGTACAAACTTATTCATACTCGTGTATGACATATTGAGTTTTTGCCTGTTATGTAACTATGTGTAATAAAATTGCCTAACAGTCGATGACTCACTATTATCGAAAGTACATTCAATTTACTTTTCTATTTTTTGACACAACGATCAAATATTAATTGTATTAAATAGTTAAGTTTAGTTTAGAATTCTGAAATTCACTCCATATGAATGAATCGTGAAAGATCCGACCACTCAACAAGATCTGATGGAATCCGATGCTTGACTTGTTCTGACTTTTTTTTTTTTAGATTTCAATCTCTTTGTTCTGTTTTCAAGAGCTCTTGATTCATCTCTACTTAGGTGAATGAAATGTTTGCAGTTAGATCAGATAGATATCCATAAATCAAGATATACGTGAGCGACCACATCTTTATATATACGGGTGTCGGTTCACTTCCATGGTCATTAGCAAGTAAACAAATCATGAGTGAGTTATACATAGACGATCCGAAAAAGTGAGTTCGACGTAGTACTCGAAATTTAGAATTAATTGTTTAGTCTCTATTGATGAAACTCGTGCTCATTTAATTCGTATTAAATTCCAACGCTAGGATTAGATCAGTTTCTGACACTAGGATTCGATCGAATTCTAACACTAGAGATTCAAATGTGATTGCGTAACCGAGTTTCCAACAATATTCATATAGATTTCTACTGGATTTTAGAGAATCCTCATACGAACTGATACGATTCGATGGAATCCGACTGTTGGATTGATTCTTAGCAGATATTGAAATATAAAACTAAAGAAAATGAAAAATTATATCTATTACGTTATTTCGACATAAAGCGTTACAAATACATGACTCTTTTACAATCATATGGGTATTGTCTCATATTAAATGCCTATTTAAAAAAATTCAGGTTTAAAGTTATGCAAAAAGGAAGAGTAAAAGTATTTATGAGGGAATGTAAGAATATATATGTAAAATTAAAATATATCTGACAGAACATAAAAAAAAACATTACATCAGTGACCCGATACTTTTTCTCTTTCTTTCTGTCTTTCTTTCCTATACCTTAATAAAAATATTATTTCAATATATTCAACAATGATTTGCTAAATTATATGTTCTATGGAATTCATACATTTATATATTTTTTCAATTAAACATAAATCTCCTTGTTTGGCAAAAATATAATTTTTTTTTCTGATCAGATGATAAATAGTAAACATATTTATGTATCATGTCTTCTTTAAAATTAATGAAAATAATTTTTTTTTTAAGTGAATATAATATTAATTACAGACTATAAAATCCTAGTACCTTACTCCTAATATTACAAAATATCAATATCGAATATTTGTTTTGTTTTTTTTTGAGTAACTTCTTCTTATCTGTGATTGTACATACATTTAAAGAAATGTAATTAAGAATAAATGTAAGTTCTTGTTCTATTTTGAGCATATACAGTAGTGATTAGTCAATGTAATAAAATAATTGTACGGAGATTTATAAATTTCTAAGACATAAAAAACTTGAATCTTGCTATTCGTTGTCTTAACTTCAGTGTCGTATGTTTTTTTTCTTTTTTAAGTGATCAATATTGAATCATTCTTTCATCATCGAATAGCAACAACACTATGACGTCAGCATAGTAACAAAAATAAAAATAGCACTGAATCATTCTTAACTATGAACTATTAGTAATAGAATATATTCTTGTCTTACCCTCCCACAATAAGAAACATTGTCTGTTATTGACAAACTCTGTCTGCAGCCAAATAAACTTTTTTTTTGCGTTGTTTTTGAAGACGTGCTTGGTTTTTTCCAACTTGCGTCATTAAAAAAATATAGTAATGCCTCGAGATTGTTAATAATAAACAACACGTGTTTTGATGAAAGATTCTATGCATATAGCGATATTATGGAAGTCAACTTTCGTCATTTAATAAACGCTAATCGAGACGAGTCAATTGAAAAAGAATCTTTTTTATTTGTAAAACTTTTTTATACCTAATTATTATTTCACAAGTTTTCGCATACAACTAGATTAAGTCACACTCTGTATGTCTGTATGAAAATCTTCCGAATTCAAGATACAGGTACGTATTTCCTATCACTTTTTTTTGCAATTACCTCTCAATACATTATTCTATTACTTTCAAAAGAAGCAATTGAATGCATACGCTAGAATGACCTGGAAATCAGATAGGAGCATGTGTTTCACAAACAGAAATTAAATTGAACTTTTGCTCATCAGATAATTATGATTAATTAGTCATTCTTGTATACATAAATAGAGAATATTGTTTTATAAAATTGTTGAGAATCTTCCATGTTTATGAAACTCATTAACTTCAGTAATCTTATAATTACGCAATAGAAAAGAACGAAAAAAAAAATTGTGCAATTACCCTATACAAAGTAACTGGATATATAAATGAAAAGTATGCAACTATTGGATAAGTGTATAATACACCACCGAAAAGGTCTGGCTTACTTCTAGTTTATCTTCTCAGTAAGAAAGATATCTTACCAAAAAATATCCTTGATAACAAAAAAATATTCAATATTTTCTTTCTTTATAACCGTAGATAAATTACTAATATGTTGATAAACAAAATAGAACAGTATACCAGTCATAAAACCATTAGTAATGGTTCTCATATTGTAATTTTGATATTTTCCTGAGTATATCGATGCAAAATCGCTGTTTCAGTGAGTTCTCTGCTCAAAATCCAAGAAGATTTTATTTCTTCATTTTAATCGAGACAACGCTTTATTTCGATCAATATGTGATTGCTCAACCACTAAAAAGTTGCCATCTAAAATTAGTTCTTGTTATTTTTTGCGTGACCATTCGATAGAAAAAATGAAATTTAAAGACTATCAGACTTCCAAGACTGATAAATATCAGAACAATTCATGATGTTCTATGTGCTCTCAAATGAAAATTTAATATTTTTATAGTGCTTTGAATAATACTAAAGGAATTCAGCCGACTATCTTATGATCTTTTACGACTTCATAAAATTCGAAAATATTTAATATGAGTTTGAGATATAGTTATGATCATAAAGTTGGTTTGTCTTCTAATGAAAATGCTTCAATCTGTTGGTTGATGACATCATAAATCATTTGCCTTGATGAAAGGGTCGATGTTTCTTGCACTTAGCTAAAGTTGAGATATTCTTAGAGATAGCAGAGAGGATACTTGTGATTGGAAGTTTTTAATAATCGAACGTAGGATAACTTATGTGAATCGATATATTATCATATTATCAATGCTGGATAGGTAAACTAATTAGTGAATCAATAGTTGTTAGTTTTATGAAAATGATCTTTGAAAATTATCATTTTGGATAAATATATATAAGTAATCACGAAACTCAAACGAAGTTTTTAACAGAAGTTTCACTTGAAAACTTTCTTAAACGTTAGATCGAATTACAAATGAACTACAAAACATTGTAACATGTGTTATTCTTGATAAAATAATGTCCTTTGAAGTAATTGCGCAACTTTCTAGAATATATTTACAATCTACACGTTGTTGAATGCATGATTTTGAAGAGTTGTTGTACAAAAAGTATGTACTATTTATCTGTTTATAGACATCCATTATCAAATCGAAACAATTGTATGAACTTTAGAGAAAATAAAACAATGGACTTACTAGGATATGCACATACCAAGACAATCCTTATACTGATAGTAACACTAAAAAGAGACTCTTAATCAGTTCGCATTCAAAATCATACTGATTAGATGTTCAAGAAGTATACTATATGATAGAACATGGTAGGAAAATGTCCAATGTCGAAATATAATACAGAATAATGATATAGTCTATTGTCTTGTGATTTTGTCCTCTTTCGATATTTTCTATGAACTTGACAGATTGAAAATAGAATTTTATCTCCTTGTTTCTTTCTGTCCTGCTGATAATAATGTCTGTTTTCTTTAATAGCTGTCAATCGTGTACATATCGTAATACTACTATGATCAACATATTACTTTGTTTCATCTATTTGAAGATAAATCTCGCCTTGTATCATGTTATCATGTCCACTTCTCAGATTCTTAGCTTTTCAATCGGCAACAAATCCAAGTTAATCTTTATTAATGACGGATTCATTTATCAATTAAACAAAACACAACAAAAGATGAAATATCGACATTTCAAGAATTGGATGTACTCGACTTATATTCATACCCATCACAATGATTAGTATATGGAAAAACCAGATGAACATAACTCTCATCTGCTATTATTCGAAAGTATTAAGATCAAGCTTTCAAAGAGAAAGTGAAGGGACAAGTCGTCATAGTGATGACCGCAATCGAAAAAGTTTATGATGATCAGGATGTGGATGTGTTCTGTCCAAAGATCAAGGCCTTTTCTACATTTATATTCACAACAAGACTCCATATTTAGTTCAATTTGTTACTTTGTCAATTATCGATATTTGTCGAGGTTTCTCATCTCGATATTTTGCTACTTCTCCATACGACATTGTATTTCTCAGATGCTACTGTGTGTATGATAAGTAAATGCTGAAATCCAATGGAAAATTGATTTGCATTTGTAAGGTCTTTCATTCTTATTAACCGCCTCAGCGGTATCTAACAAACTTTGTACTGTGGTCTAGATCTTGGTGATGTTGTTCTCGCCAATAGTCATTTATACATCGTCTTCTTAATAAAAATTCACTTTTTCAGCAGGTGGTCAAGCCATACTATATAACCGTGGCTCATCGTCGTCATTATTGTGTCATTCATCAGAGCCACTAGTACTAATCACCTCTTTATTTTTTTTTCAGATGTCATTTAATTCAAATTAGCATGAAAAATTAATGATTTACATTAAGCCAATTCATTTATTTCAATAATGAGAACAATATAGAAATACTATGACTATGAAGATCAGCTAGCTTCGTGGATCCATATTTCTCCTGAATCTCCATCAGATGTAATGAACGTTCGAAAGATTTTATAAAGGCCTCTTGAGGTTTGGCGAAGCCAATGGTTGTCTAATAGCCTTGAGATTTCATGTCTTCTATTGAATCTTCACACAAAAAAATAACAAGAACTAGCTTAAGATAATGGCTTTTTTGTGATTGAGTAGTGGTATACTGATCCAAACGACGCGTCTCTATGATATAATCGAAAAAATAGAATGTTCTTTGGTTTTGAGCAGAGAACTCACTAAAAACAGTGGTTTGGCATTGACAAATTTTTGTTTCTAAACGTATATTTTTGTGAAGTCAATACATCTTTGTAGTAAATAAATTGTCCTAGATGAAGGTTAAACGAATGTATCCATACAACATATTGACCAAATCAAACGTAAAATAAATAATTACTTTTCATCTACACATAATCATGTACTATAGATTGATTTCAATCACATCAATTGTCTCTTACGAAATATCTCAAGCAGACTATCGTCTATTCTGACGATGAAGTTCCAGATTGATTTATTCTTATTTCGAACGCATTGATTATATTAAACATGGAAACTACTAATAGTTACCTAATGATAGATAAAATGATCGCTTCTCAATACCATACCAGAATTGTAGTATGATTATCATAATGAAGCATGACCAAAAGATACTCCGTATACGTTCATTAGAAGATCACGAACAAAGAAACCGGAAATTGTATTTAAACACTGTAAGATCTATTTTAAATAATATTTTTTTATTGATAAATCTGATTAATTTAATTGAATTTCTTCGATAGTATTCAACGTTTGAAATGATCTTCTATAAAAATAAAATTCTTTGGGACTTATTTGATTATAGTTTTATTTTAAAATAACACAACGTAGAGAGTTAATTTTATATCTTAAAACTTATAAAAGAAAAACTTTTTTATTTCATTAAAATCTTTTTTAAAGTCGTTCTGTATCATTTGTATTTACAGTTTCAATTATTCACTAAAACGGATTTGATCCAGTATTCAT
>CAJNOL010005694.1:0-10923 GCA_905250125.1 Rotaria sordida | reverse complement strand
GCTCAAGGATGATATCAATAATAAGTTTCACGATTGTTAATCAAACTAAAGTTAATTGATAAGATAACTACTAACGTTTGGAATAGATTTCAATGAAATTTCTGAACGTTGAATGTTGAAAATAAACTTTAGAGCTACAAAGCAAACTATAGTTAATTTATGAGATAACTACTAATGTTCGGAATATTTCTCAATGAATTTTCCGAACGTTGGATATTGAAAATAAACTTTAGAGCTACGAAGCAAACTAAAATTAATTCATAAGATAAATACTAACTTTCGGAATAATTTTCAATGAAATCTCTGAACATTGGACATTGGAAATAAACTTTAGAGCTGTCAAGCAAACTATAATTAATTCATGAGATAAATACTAACGTTCGGAATATTTTTCAATGAATTTTCCGAATGTTGGACATTGAAAATAAATTTTAGAGCTGTAAGACGAACAAAAAATTAAATGTAATGATATAATTTGAAATTAAAATCAGCTGATCATGAATCTATCGTAAAAATAATCATATGTGCTTATCTACAGAAAACTATATTTAAGCGAAAGAAAAAAAGCAATAAAAGAAAAATTATGTTTACATAGAATTGTTTATTTGTTCAAATAGCTAAAACGAAAAAGTACCTGAAATAAGACTAAGCCAAACATACGACTACGATATTTAACACAATTAAACGACAATAGAATGCTTTTTTCGGCATATTAGGTTGTAAATAGAAGTAGGATCCATCGGAAAAATTACAACATAGAGATGCAAGTAGGTTAAATCCAATTGGTTCGAAAGAATCTATTAATAATTGTTTTAAATCAACAGAAAAGACTTATACGAATCGTTGATCTTGCTGTATGTTTGGTGTAAGATAACGACAATAGTATTGAATAGACCATAAGTAAAATCCATATGCCAATTGTTGATTAGTTCGACATTTTTTAATTAGAGTTCGAACTTCATCGATATTACCAAAATTATTTAGAATTTCATTGACAATTAAATATTCATTATGTCCTTCAAATAAAGGCAATGGTAGAACAAGATCACGATTTGTAGCCATTGGTTCAACACGTGTTATTAATGGTCGTAACCAAACAACATTACGATGAATAAATAAGTCTCGTACATCTGTTAATGTTACATTCTTCGACATATGTACAAGTTGTTTGAGAATAAATAATTTAAATGTAGCACCAAATACACTCTCATCTCGAGCTAAAAACCGATCAATATTCGACATAACATCTTCATGTGAATCATTATGAAGAACGAATGCATATATTTGTGCATAATATTTAAGCCATGTAATTAGACCTATCAATCGAACATGATGTCGTTTATTTTCAAGATGCTCATTCATCTCATGCATATTTCTTTCAAAGAATCCGTAATCTTTTCTGAGGATGTTTTCGAAATCATTTTCATTTATCGGTAGAATTAAATTTGTATGAAGATGATTGACTAAGAGTAATTGAATTTTAGATGATTGATCAGACAATTTTGTAAAAAATTTCTCAAGTTTTTTGAATTTTCCATTCTCTACTGATATCTGACCATGATAATTCTCTATGTTTTCCATCAAATCCAGACGTCTATTAATATATAAGAAGATCTTAGCCGAATATCGCCATAGATCAGTATCATTATGGTTAATCACTGTAAGAACATCACCATATTGATTACCATGATCGATCAACCAATTTTTTAATAACTCACTCTCAAGTTTGAGAATTGTACGTTGAATAGTAGCTTTGTCTGCTTTTACATGATCTTCTGTTGTTTCTATAATTTTTGTTAATCTTTCAATGAATCCATGAATTGAATTACATGAATCAAAATTAGCGGCATCATCGTTGACATATATCTGTTTGATAATCTTGGCAGCGAATTGATTATCGAAAATAGTAGTTATTGATCGAATTAGACTTATGTGTGAACTAAATTTGTCTAGATTATCGACTACATAGTTTTTCAATGCTCGAATACCATGATAAATAAGATCATATTTAGTTATTAATTGCTTAGGAGATTCAACATTTCGTACATATTTTGGTTTCTGAAGTTTTTTAAGAAGATTCATAAGACTATTTTCAATAAATAGATCTCGATTATCATTTAAGCTATTTTTTAAATGTCGTTCATCGTTACCAGGCTCGAGTTGAGCAAAACCTTCTTTAGTAAGTATTAATGTATATAAATCATTCTTATTGTTTGCATTAACATGATATTGATCATCAATTCTAATAAATTGTCTCGTACAAGTTTTTAATAAAGAATCTTCATGAATTAAAGAAGTTCCGAGTTCGAAAATTTGAAATATTTGAATAATTTCTTCCCAATTTGTCAATAATGATTGAAAACGTGTTTTGTTTGAACGAGTTGGATTAGTACAAATTATTTTAAATACAAAATTACTCGTCAGTCGAATATTATTTTCATTGAGAAAAGAACACAATAAATCATGAAAATAATGTTCAAATAATTTCTCATTCTCGAAGATTTTACGAATTAATTTTTTTCCGTAGATTGTTTTATCATTCAGTTTTAACCATAATCTTTGCTCAAAATCTCCTACAGTTATATCGTTTTCTGATTGTTGTTTTGATAAGATTTTACATATACCTCGTATAATCGTATATTCAATCATCGTACATGGAAGTCATAAATCGAAAACCAATGGTATTTCAACATTATCTAAATTCATGACATTTTTATCGATATTTTTTAAACTTGAAGTTAAAGAAGTATCCCAAATTCCTTTTAGTAGTTCTTGTTCATTTTCATCTTGTTTTCGTATGAATTGATAAGAATCAAAGAAATTATATCGTTCTAAATGTGCAAACAAGAGTATAAAATACGTTTCATAAAATCGAACTATTGTAGCTTTGAAAGCTTCGTTTAATGAGCGACATGTTCCAATAATGAACCCATTATTTAAAAGATCTTTTCGTCAATCTGAAAATCGTTTATCGTCTTGATTGCGATCTTTCTTTTTTATGAGTAAAAATAATGTATTTCGGATCGAAATTCGAAGTTCTGATCGATTATCTTGTATAAGACAATCAGTAATGAGATTTCGTCGTTGATTAATTCTTAATTCTAGTTGATTGTTAGCTACTTCATATCGAAGCTTTGATAAAGTTCGATTAACAAGTTCATTAAATAGATCTTCAGACAATTGAAATGGTTCTTGACCAATCAGATCGTAATACGATGGATTCATTAAGTTTTCGATTGAAATAGGATTATATGCATTAAGATCATCTATCATATCGACTTGCCAACCATGAAACAATACATCATTTTTTGCCTCGCCAAGCATATTGCGTTGTAAATAGGCATGCACCAAACCCAAACGGTTTGGGTTTGGTGAGTTTGGGTATTGAGTTTGGGTTTGGGTTTGGGTTTGGGTATTTGAGTTTGGGTTTGGGTTTGGGTTTGGGTATTGAGTTTGGGTTTGGGTTTGGGTATATGAGTTTGGGTTTGGGTTTGAGTTTGGGTTTGGGTTTGGGTTTAGTGTGGGTATTGTGTTTGGGTTTCAGTTTCAGTTTGCTATTTCAACTCACTGAACTACTGGACTTTAAATGTAATACCATTCGTGCCAAGTCTCTTCTCTATATTTTACTATTTATTTTGTATAGATATAAGTAAAAGCATATTTCTATGCTACACATTGTTAAACAGTGACATAAAGTCATTCTCAATCCCGTAAGGACAACTTGACGAACGGATATTTTTGATCGATTTGTCTGTGGTCTGATTGATAGAAAATTAAAATCACATTTCTCAGTTGGAGAAGCGATTGTTTGATGTTCTATCATAATGAAATATTGTTTTTTAGAGAGAGGAACCCAAAACCGAACCTCATTTTCCTCAAAACTACATTGATGGATCAAGAGTCAACAGAAATTAACGTTTTCGAGAGATAGTTTCCGTAGGATAGCTTACCTTTTAATGGTTCACTGACTACGAAGTAGTACCACATACCCAGGAAACAGGAGATGCTGAAGAAGTGCAGGGAGATGCAGGAGATGTTGTATCTCCTTTAGATACTGAGTCTCTTTAGAGATGCCGAATCTCGTGGGGAGAAGTGCTTGAAGATATGGCGTCTCTCCAGACGATACCGTATCTGCGGATGAAAACGTTTTATTTTATTTTTAGCCCGAGATCCCAGCGGAAGACCCATCTCTTGCAGAAGATGCCAGATCTCCAAGCACATCTCTCCAGAAGATTGGGCATTTCTAAACACATCTCTACAGCGACGATAAGGGAGGAAACACAAGCATACATGGATACTCACCGCCACATCTCATGAGTATGGGCGAAGGTGAAAACACGAATACATACGGAAACACCTACAGCCGCATCTGGTCAGTGTGGGTGTGGGAGAAAACATTAACACACATGCGAACACCCGTAATGTAATCGTCTATTAGTAGATAGTTTGACATCTTCCATATGTTCCTGCACTCCTTCAGCATCCACGATTTCCTGGATATGTGACGCCCCTCTGAATACGTGATCGACATACAAAAAGCCATTGTGGCTACTATGTGATGAGTAAACTTGTGGGGCGAGCTTAAGTGATTAAGTGGAAGAAACTCTGAGTCAGGCCTGCTTTCTCTGCAGAGTTATAGCTAGTAATAGTTGTGCGAAAAACGTTAGGCCTTCGAAACTGTCTTCAGAAAGCATCCTATATCGCAAAGCAGTTGAAAGGCAGGGTATTCTTCTTCGTCTTTTTCTTCTAGGATAATTGAGACGACAGTTTTAATCACAGCTATATCGCCCTATAAATATTTTAGTGGGGCAATGCGCCAATAGAAATAGAACTTCGTGTTGTGACCTAAATCTTCTTCAGATGTAGTCCTATGGATTTTTCCTATTTATGATTGTAGATATGTACTTGGGTTTTTCTTCTCTTCTCTTGTTGTTAGTCGTGCATAATAGATTTTTCCTTTTCGCTCAGATTCGTATATGTGATGGTATTTTCCCTTTCACTTATAATTATATGCAACGAACATTTCCCTCCACTTTTGATCGTCTATGTTTAGCTTTGTTTTATGAATCTCTCGTTCTTCTTCTTCATCATCTATGGAATTTTTCTATAGTATTGCTTTGTATATTCGTAATATTTTTTCGCAACAAAGAGAGATTAAAAACAGATATAGCTAAGAAATGAATTACATATGGAATTAAAATCTTACACTTAGAATGGAAAGCTTCACCGAAAGATAGTCAGAAAATGGATGTTTAAATTTGCAGTCTGTGTGGCTTGCAGTACAATTCTCTATCTCTAAAGGATGAGTCTTCCCATGTTAATCTATTATACGGCGCTCTAATTCTTTGATTCAAATTCACCAATGAGTCTCTCGCAGGAGTCTGATTCAGTAACTTTGAGGCCTTTTATATATATTGTTCAATCATTCAAAGTTTTTCTGTAGCCAGCTATGAATCCATCAATTTTCTGAATGCTGAGAATTCAGCCAATGAAGGTGTAAAGCTAATGTCGGAAAGCAGCAGTGTCATATATCCAGGGAATCGAAGAAGCTGGAGAACCGCAGGGAGATGCGGGAGATATATCTCCTGGCATCTGCCAATGAAATCTTTTTTTCTATTTTTAGACTTTACTCTATGCGGGAGATGCTGAGAAATGCCGCATCTCCCTGTGGAGAAGTGCGGAAGATGCGGCGTCTCTCCAGGAGATGCACCTTCCGCAGGGGTCCCAGGGTAAAAGCTGAAAACAACTTTGGTCGAGGGAAAGCTTGGAGATGCGTCTTCCTGCGGAGATGTGGCATCTCCTGAGAAGATGTCGCACCTTCCGCACTTCTCCACAGGGAGATGCGGCATCTCCTACAGTGGCATCGCTCGTGAGTGTGAGTGTGGGAGAAAGTATAATGGACGAGTCTGTTCTGTAGTTAGTCTGGCATTTCCTACATCATTCTACACTCCTCCAGCTTCTCCGATTTCCTGGATATATAACACGTCTCTCGGGAAGTGTGAATAAGCATAGCAATGTGGATATGGATGTGTGGTCGCATCACAGCTGCCAACCATGCACATTGTTGGCCTGAGTTTATTCCTACGGAGACGCTTTTTCGAAAAAGTCTATTTCTGTTGGTTTGGGGTTCGCTAATCTAACAATGAACCCATGAAGAATGAGAGTTTCCGTATTTTCTACATATCTTCTCTAGTTTTCATGGATTTGGAAGGGACTTTCTTAATAATATTGAGCATTTGATTGTGCGCGAAGCCATAAAAAGATGTATGTCATAGAAATAAAATAAAAGACTTATTGTTATAATCTTACAGGCATGCAATACCAACTACTTTTAAAAGCACTTCCAGTGAACCGGTCAGAATAAAGTCCTTCGCAGTATTTCTTCAATATCTCTGTTGTTATTGATAGTTGTGGATTCCACATTTTCAAAAAGGTATCGCATTTAACTCTCAATGAAACCATTGACAGATATGTATCATCAAGATAAAAACAAGCCAAAAGTTATGACAGTAATCCATCAGGCTTGGAGCATCCTTCCAAACAACAAATATATTTGTCATGTATGTATGTGTATTCATGCTGAAGTATATAGAGAAATTTAGGCAAATCATACTATCTATTTTTGTAGAGCTTCAAACGTTCTATCATATTACAGCAGTTTGTTGAAACGTTCTCATAACGAAGTCACGTTGCATAGACGATAATTGACAGATAAACATTATCTATATCAAATAAAGTGCCGCGATTTTTTATCTGAAACCAATAAGTGATGCTTATTTTGTGCAATAAAGTTTCGCTATGAAAATTCTAGAGAGTATTAATAAGATAGCGCTTTTGAAGCTCTACAGAAGTTTGTTGATACAGTTTTTCAGAGGCTGAAACGCAGAACTCACGTATCTTCTTTAACTTCATTATTTTGACTTGATTATAAGCATTGGATTATATGACTAATAAGGCTGATAGATACTCAGTACATAATCTCGGCTACTAAACTCCATAATATGAGCATGACTTGCTTTTGTCTGTAATGGGGCGGAGATGGGAGCTGGAACAGCTTGGCTTGAAACTTTCACTCACCATTTTGTTCAAAAATTCATGCCAGTGTCACAAAATAGATAGTACAGTTTGTTTATCTAGCTTGATGTAGCAATACATAAATACAAGTGAGCTGTATTTTGAGTTTCAAAGTTATTGATATTGAATGCTTGTAGCATTACTACAATAGCGCTTTTTGCTTTTATTCCTATGACATGCACATGTATGTGGTTTCGTGGAGAGTCAAATGCTGCATCGCTCAGAAAATATTCAGTCCAAGTCTATGAAAACTAGAGAAGATACTGCTAAAAGGCGGACACCCTCATTCATTGTAGACCACTCTTGAGTCTCAAGAAAATAGAGTTCGAATTCCGGTTCCCTGTCTCCCCTAAAAACCAATATTTGATTATGATAGAACATCGAACACTCGCTTCTCCAACTGAGAAATGTGATTTCGATTTTCTATCAAAATGACCGCACACAAATTGACCAAAAATATTCATTCTTCAAGTTATCCTTTCGGGATTGAGAA
This sequence comes from Rotaria sordida, assembly GCA_905250125.1. Taxonomy (NCBI): domain Eukaryota; kingdom Metazoa; phylum Rotifera; class Eurotatoria; order Philodinida; family Philodinidae; genus Rotaria; species Rotaria sordida. The sequence goes on along the minus strand of CAJNOL010005694.1, from coordinate 3,356 downwards.
TGACTCTATATCACTGTTTAACAATGTGTAGCATAGAAATAGCAAACTGAAACTGAAACCCAAACACAATACCCACACTAAACCCAAACCCAAACTCAAACCCAAACCCAAACTCATATACCCAAACCCAAACCCAAACCCAAACTCAATACCCAAACCCAAACCCAAACCCAAACTCAAATACCCAAACCCAAACCCAAACCCAAACTCAATACCCAAACCCAAACCCCCAAACAGTTTGGGTTTGGGTTTGGGTTTGGTGCATGCCTAGTTGTAAATGAATAACAAGCCAAACACAATGATCAGATGGTTGTTTAGATTCATCATCAATTGCATTGAGTAAAATATATTTAAGAGAAAGAAGTTGTTTATATTCTGTAAGATAATCAACACGTATAATCAAAATACGTGGACCGTCTTTTTTTAAAAAGTGTGATTTTAGTTTATTTATTATTTCGAGTTCTGTTTGCAAATTATTTAATTTGATTTCGTTAACAATATTCGAATCGTAAATGATTGTATCATAAATTTGTGTATAAGTATAGATAATCTGTTTTTTAGCAACACTACAGAGTATTGTAGCAATTGGAGTCGATCTTGATGTAGAGCGCAAATTTTTTCCTCGATGTTGAGAAAACACATCGGCAAATGATTTTCGTTTATGAAGTTCATAATATTGTTGAATAAGCAATTGGTTTTTTTCGTCATTAGTCGTTTGAGTGACAAGAACAAGTGGTAAATCAAATGAAGAACAGCGCAGTATCTTAATTTTACATGCTTCTATCACTTTTTGTTGATCTATATTTTCATCTACACCTTGTTCTTCACTAGTATCAATTACTAAATTACACACATAATCAGGATTGTAACCGATAAACAAATGTTGAAGGCATGGAAAGCGTATATTATCTCCATATGGCAAAAGATCTGTTAACCAGCTAAGAAGACTTTGAGTTATTCGCCAATGAATAGGTTGTACTAGATCTTGAATATCGATCATATGTTTTTCAAATCGATTGAGAAATGGTGGATCACACTTTTCAACCTCATCTTGATTGACAAATACAATACAGAAAAAGTTGTTATTCACAAGACATCATGGATGATAAAGAGCACCAAGTGCAATTCGACAATACTGTTTTTTTGCAGAAATTGCATACCCAGGTCAAATAATCTGACAATAAGATCTTATACGATTCTTACAAGAGTATATACGATCTTAATGTAAGATCTTGTATGATTCTATAAGATCGTATGAAAATCATACAAGATCGTATACGATTCTATATGATAATCTTAAAGCCACCATTTCTGATTAAATCGTACTGTACGATTCTTATATGGTCTTATTGCATGATCTTGTAAGATCTTATATTATTCATGCAAGATTATATGCAGCTATCGTACGCATTGCATAACTGATTTTCTTTTAATATTGGCTGCTCTCTAACTTGGTTTTCTGAGCAACTGATTTGCTTTCATTGATCTCTTTTTTTAAGAAAAAAAAAGCGTTTGCAATTAACTTTTTATCGTCTTGCTTCCATTTAAACTAAATTTATTCTTAAAAAAAACATACAAAACGATTTCATTATTGTCACATCGAAAAATACAATTAGATGAATTAGTTTTATCAAAAACAAATCAGAGTTCGCTTTGCTTATAATTTCAATATTGTCTTCAAGTGATCGATCACAGTAATACAAAATAAATTCAAATATTAAAATGAGCTTAAGTAATTACATAACTGTAACTTGAAAAATAGTTAAAATCATGTTATATTAGATAAGATTATTTTATATTGATTGTAAATAAATAATGTGTCAAAATAATTTTATTTTTATTGAAATTGTCAAATAAAGTAATTAAATAAAATTATTTTAGTGTCATTTAAATGTATATAAATAACTCAAATACAATAGTTTTATTTTAATCGAGCAAAATAAAATAATCACATTCAATTAGTTTCTGTTAAATATGATATAAAAAACCGGTATTAGATTAAATTGATTTTGTTTTAAAATACAAAACAATAAATCTACTAGAATAATTACATTTTAATTAGAATAAAATATTCACATTGAATTGCTTTTATTCTAGTATAACATAAATTAAATAATACTATGAAATAAAAATAAAAAATCTAGTATGATTAAATTGATTTCATGGTATTTTAATTAGCAAATAGATAACAATATTAGATTATTCTAATTTAGCAGAAAATAAATAAACTATTTACATTCAATGAAGTTTGTTTTGGTTCACATTGATTTAACATAAATAAAAAAATTAACATCATTTTTTTTTAGTTAAAATATATCATGAAAATATTAAAAAATTATTCGATGAAATAGAAAAATAAAACAGTAGAACTTCCAATGTATAAAACAAAATTGAAATAATTTTCAAAACTTATATCTGAACATAAAACAACTTAGTCGTATTATGGAAAAAATACGATGTACATGCTTACTCAACCAAACTAAAACATATAACATGATTGTAACGATTTCCCGCGTCTTTATATAATCGATTGTGACCATTATCATGTTAGAAGTCCCCTATGCTGAAGAGTTATAGTAGGATAATTTTGAAAAATTTTATCAAAAAATAAAAAAAAATGATAATACTTAATTGTATTTCTAGACAAAAATATGGAGAACGCCTTTTTTCTATGAGCGTAAATGACTAAACCAGTTAGTGAGGTATCTCCGTTAACCAACAATAAATTTGTTTCAATCAAATGAATAAGATTAGTAATTTGATTTTCAGAGAGAAAAGGATCACCCAAAGATGTATTTTCAATTCGAAAAGACGTGGGTTTTAATTAGAACACATTCAATTCTTAAATAATTATTTAACCTCATGAAACTGTATGGTTATAAAAAATATACTTGCACAAAAAAAACTCAAATTATGACCTTACAAGATCATACAATATCTTATAAGATTCTGATCGTCAGATTTTCCAAGAATCTTATAGCAAGAATCATGTAAGATTTATAATAGCATCTTACAGTAAGAAACATATTAAATCTTACAGTAAGATATTTGTACGATTCTGTAAGATCATGCAGTATGAATCTGGCGACATCAGATTGTTGGTAAGATCTTGTAGGATCTTATACGATCTTCGTAAGATTTTTTCACCTGGGTAATTCTGATTAAATAAATCATATAAATTATCATGAAGATGACCTAATTGCAAGGGGGAAAAATCGGAATCCTGGAATCCTGAATTCCTTTGGATTCCAAAGATTCCCTGTGATTCTTTTGGATTCCAAGGATTCCCTAGGATTCCTTAGGATTCCGTAAGATTCCGTAGGATTCCATAAGATTCCGTAGGATTCCATAAGATT
>CAJNOL010005693.1:0-10923 GCA_905250125.1 Rotaria sordida | reverse complement strand
CTAGACTTATGACGACTTTTATATGAGTATTGAAATCAATAATCATCAATTCCAATACTACCGTAGGATAGTCAAAAAGTTCTGTCACTATCGAATATTTATTCATAGAAAAGAAAACATTTTACTAATCTATTTACACTAGATGTTTGATACAAAATTTCATCCTATCAATCCATTTCTAAAAAGTCTTTAGATATTGAATTGGGTTCCTTGGTTATTGCTTTAACTAAACTTGTAGCATGTGGATGTGTATCAAGGCTACGTTTCAGACAACTAAAAGTCTCAAAGAGTGAAGCCAAGCATGCAGCGTGGATGAATCATAATTAAAATTTTTTCCTCTTGAAAATAATTAAGATTGAGAACAATATCTTGCATTTTTATAATGTAACTTTATGCTATTTGTTGTTAATGATGTTTTTTTTTCTTCCTATGAAAATTTTTGACTAATATCTTCAAGTATTCATCATGATAGTTTATGTAATAACTATGTTTAAAATAGTAGGAATATAATCAATACTAACATATTTATGATAAAGAAACGGCATCGAAATAGATCTATTTAAAATAAATAGCGTGATATAAAAAACAATTCGTTCTATTGATCTTCGATCAATTCTGGTAATTTTAGTACTTATTTTTATCGTAAACGATTTAGCACAACTGAGCCAGATGATATAAGTTTTCACATTTTATATTATTTATTTCTTTGTTGTTGATCATTTCAATAATTATAAGATGAACAAAACAAGACGAAAAAAATTTCTTTTTTTTGCACATATATTATGCATGTATGAATTAGTTATTTTCATGTTTGAGATGACTTTCTCATCTATCAATGTTTTATTCAAATTCTACAATTGAATTTCTGAAGAACGGGAAATTTGATTTCATAGCAAACTGACAAACAAAAAAAGAATGTCAATGAAAGATACAAATTTTGACTTGACTAAATTTTGAGAACTTTATATAGTAAGAATGAAATTTAAATCAATACTTAGAAATCGAAAAGATATTATATTAGACGATTGAATTAGTCTATGGAGACATTCTATTGGATTAGAAAAAAAAGTGTTTTTCCTTATACAAAGTCACTTATATTAAGGAGAAATAGATTTTAAAAAAATTACTCGAATTCTAGTGCTGCGTCATGTTAAAGTAACAGTTATATATTGAAAAAGTATTGAAGAATTGATTTTGTTGATAAAAAAAGAAAATTTCACAAGAAGAATTAGGATTTAAAATGCTTTAAATTCTGTTCCTTGTAGCTTATTCTGTTGTTTAACATTGCTGCACTTTTTTAAACACTTTTTACCAGACCTTTCGGAAGTAAATTACGAATTAAATTAAGCTGCGTTATAGATAAGATAAGGAAAAAAACGAAAGATTGGACGAAACTGATATAAATCTTCAAAACTCGTTGAATGAATTGATGACGACAACGAATTCGCATCGATTTCATAGAAGGAACTGAGATGACAAGAATAGGTTCGTGTAATATCTATACTAGTGATCTGTAAAAGTGGTTTATCTATTGGATCGGTAAGAGTTTCAATCGTTCTGACAAATTTTTCAAATAATGATGAACGAAAATTATTATGCTTTATTTTAATGTCAAAAACTGATTCGAAATAAAAATAAATTATCGATTTCTGATTAACTTGAATTATAATTAAATATAACATCTTAAAATGATGGAATTGTATCTGTTAATAATGCAGATGCATTCATTCGTTCATTCATTCATTTGAAAAGAATAAGAAGAAAATCTGTTTTTTTCTTTTTCGTCGAATTACTTTTAATCTTGATAATGTCACAGTTGGCGTATGTATACATAATCGAATTGATAATGTTTTTCTCTTATTTTTCCAATATTTTAATATTTCTTCAATAAAACGAATGATTTTTATTGAAAACATAATTAAAACGAAGAGTATCAATTATCATTAATATTACATGACAATTAGATAAATCTAAACAGAGAATTTTTATTAATCAAACCATCAAATTTATTTTAAATTTTATTATTCATAATAAGATTCATTAGATGTTTGATTTAATGATGAATAAATGAAGAAATAATCCTTGCAGAAACAAAATAAATCCAAATAAATGAAATGATAGAACTAAATATGATCTTGAACATTTATTTTATTTTCAATAAAATGTGATTCTTTTTAATCAACGTCGATATGATGATCGTTATTGTTAAACTAAAACGGATTTTATTGATCAATGATGAACTATTCTGTTTCTACTAGATGTCCTCGTCTTCACAATATTCTTCGTTAGATATTTGACAAGTATTAATGTTATCAACCGTTTCAAGTATCTCTAGAAATATCCAATATCATTTGTAGAAATCCAAGTCTACACGTTTCATTCATCACTAAGTACACCTTGTTTCTGATACTTATTATTCATTTTGGTACAAGATCTTTAGTTTATTGTTTTTCCCATATCAAGTTTTATTCTTGACTTCTAGTGAGAAATTGCTGAATTCACCGATAATAATGGTTTTATTTCATGACCAAAGAAAAAGTAAAGAACAGAAAAAAAAAGAAAGTCTTTCATGAATCAATGTCGATCTATAAATTATGATTCACGACCATCAAAAAGTACAGCTCGTCCTTGAATGCACTAATTTCTGTAGATAGATCTTTGAATTGCTGATGCTGTGCAGGTGTCATCAAATGGAACGGTGTTTGATTAACCAATTGATCAAGTTGAAACGTTTTTCGAGCCAAATCAAAGGCCACTCGGTTTTTCTAGAAATAAAAAAGCGACAAATCATTAGATACCAGAATAAGTCATAATTGCGTAAAAAAAAACAATTCAAGACATACATCAACAGTAACAATAGCCATTGTTCGAGGAACTACCGGGACTTATTTTTTCGGGATTTATTCTTTCTAGTGGACTTATTTCTTTATTGAGGATTTGTTCTGACATATTAATATTGATGCTATCCCAGTATACTCACATCAACACCCACACCCACCCAGCCACACCCACACCCACCCATCCACACACCCACACACCCACACCCACAAAAGTTTTACCTTATCTAGAGCTTTTAAACTAGAAATAAATTAATGATATCTGCGACCATCGAGATGTTTCTGCATGTTTTCGACATAGCAAGCATATTTTAAGAAAAACGCTAGCAACCTTTAGGAACTATGTTTTTCTTAGGTTATTGCAAAACACATTCGCGTCTTGCGCCTCTTGTTTGGAGACAATAAAAGTTTATCCTTATTCTGTACTATATAGTAAGTTACTGATACACAATATCAAAGCACTATATTCACACTGATACCAATGGGAAGATACTATCTGAATATTTCACACACTCCACGGAATCCACGAGGATGAAGATGTAAGCTGTGCGCATCTCTCATTAAATCATGGATCTACAGTGGGAAAAGACGGCATTTTTATCGGAAGATCCTGGATTTCCGATGACAACTGTATGTGCATCCCAAATCTTTGGTGTATGCACCACTACTACGAAAAACAAATTCTTAAAGTGAAAATTTCCTCTGTCAAGCCTCTTAGAATCGGCTTTTTTTCCGAAAAGTCATATATAGTCGGATAGAAGAGCGTTCGATGCATTTTTCTTTGATAAAACTCCCAGCGATCAATTCACTAGAGAGTAGCTTTTATGGGAAAGGCGACATAACCGTCATTCATTTATGGAAATCGTCTCAGCTCTCTGAACATTTGTCGCTCGAGATTTTCGACTTTGTATTAGTTTAAGCTTAGTGTAAGATATTCTTGGTTTCACGCTGTCACCTTTTCTTACCGAGTAATACGCATTTTACTAAAATGTTGTTTCTGACAATGCACCATCATCTTAGCAACTAAATGTACAGATTCAAGAGGAATGGTGCTAGCACGAAGGAACTAATCTCTATGACGTCTTCAAAATTTTTTGAGAGAACGAATATATACTTTAACTAAGATATTGAGTATTAAAAAGGTCAAGATATGTTGATATTTTGTGATCAACTGGTGACGCAATAAGGAGCCTTCGGTCTTATTTAAATTTTGGAGTACTAAATGGAGTTTAAAATTGTTGCTACTAATCACTTCGGTTTTCACTAGTAAGATGCTCTAGTTAACGACTCTTCTGTTTCTACGATTATGTCAATTTTTTAAGACTAGTTCTTTCTATAACGTTTCACTAACACGCTGCCTACGCTTTTTTTCCAATACAGCAGGAGCGAGCAAACGACAATACTCAAAGGCCATTGAATGGTAAAAAAAGATTTTTTTTCATGATTGAAGCAAAAAAACTTAGAAGAAATTTTTAATGAATTGACGGATGTCCATGGCTCTCAACAAGAACAAAGAACTTTATATTGTGCTCGGTGAACATCCTATGTGAATGGTCACAATTAAGAAGCGAAAACAAAATTTTACTTTCATCAGTTCGAAAATGTAGATATATTCATGCTTACCATTTATTTTTACTTTTTGCATTCCGTTTTCTAGAATATTTTTGTGAATTGCAGATAGAGCTTCTCTATACATATCAAATGACCATAGGATATCAATATACGAATATTTGACTTACAGCTTTTTAAGAGCCAGATTGATATTACTGTAAATATCATAATTAATTTTTTGAAGAAGTTCTACATCATATAGAAATTCTAATAAAGAAACGATCATATTTACAGAATTAATTATTGTCATATTAAGAAAGTATCATATTACCTCGGAATTTCTTTTCTTCATAACTTAAATTTACTCGTTCGAGACAGGAGGCTCTTAATAGATCTCTAGCCTCGTCATTCTGAAGAGGTGCATCCGTTTTGACTAATTCATTAATGACATCTATTAATTCCTAACGATAAAAAATAAAAACTCATTAAATTTAGAATAATAAGGAGAAAATACATACTTTGAACGCTTCATCAGGTTCATCCTTATACAATAGAACATGTGCTTTCCCTAATTTAATATGAACTTTATCCAATAACATTTTGCGAATGAATAATTAAATAAATATCAATCAAGATTTCAACAAAGATATGTGGAAAGTTAAACCAAACGAGCAAATAAACGAAGATATATTTGGAAAAATATATCAAATGAAAAAATAACCGAAGATATTATTGCAAAAATATACTAAATGAGGATAGACGAAGATTTGCTTGTGGAAATATATCAAGTGAGCAAATAGATGAACATATAACTGTGATAATATACGAAATGAACGTAAACGAATATATATATTTGTGGAATATATCAAATGAATTGAACCTAGACAAGTGATGAAAGTTAAACAATAACAAACGAAGCATTGAATAAAGCTCACCGTAGAATCAATCAACATAAATAAGGATAAAATCAATATAAATATAGAATAATACCAAGTGATGAGGGCTTAATTACAACAATCGACAAAGATTAATGAAAAACCAAATGACAAATTGAATGACGATATGTCTAAAATTAAATGAATATATATGAAGAGTTGAATGGTAATAACAAAGGAGTTAAACAAAGGCAAATGGCCTAGGATGAATGGCAGACTAAATCCAGATCTATAGACAGCGAAAAATAAAAATATTGATCTACTGTCTGATGAAATGATTGGGCTTATCTTTCCGTGGTTATTTCTAAATGCACTGTGTGAATATTTTTTATAAAATGAAGCAAATAAAGAGATTTATATATATTTAGAATCAGCATAATATCATGAATAATTTCTGCTAAAAACTTTGCTGGTCATTTCCAAGAAACGTGATAGAAGGCGCTCGTTGCTAGTTGTCTTCGGCGATATCAGAATGTTATACTATCACGGGTACTTGAAAATTTTGAACTCCTTAAGTTCCTAAATCTGTGATAAAATTAAGCGATCCCGTACTTGAGAATGTGCTGAAGCTGTATGTCTTAGTCGCATCGACTTTTCCGGCTTAAGTCTTGAGCTTGCTTTTAATGCAGATGACGCTATTTTGTTACATTCAGAAAATCAAGAAAATAAAAATGACCATAATAAAAATATGATGGAAAGATGTGATAATTTATGAATAATTTTCCTGTGAAACCATCGTTTCGATTGAGACAATTTCGAGATGACTCGAAGTAAGTGCATAAATGGATTCGTTTTAGTAATGATGCAATGAGTCATTCGCATTAGACAGTAGACCATATGATGAACGACAGAATGAAGGGTGTGGGTGTGGGTGGGGGTGTGGGTGTGAGTGTGAGTGTGGGTGGGTGTGGATGTGAGCCTTAGATTCGCCCACACCCACACCACCCACATCCACACCTATACCCACACTACCCACACCACCCACACCCACACCCACACCACTCACACCCACACCCATACCCACACCCACACACCCACACCCACACCCACACCCACACCACCCACATCCGCACCTATACCCACACTACCCACACCACCCACACCCACACACCCACACACCCACACCCACACCCACACCCACCACCCTAGTCGACAGCTAACAAAAGTTACGTTTCTACAAAGTCGAGAAAGAGCCACGAGAATTCCAGCAGTATACCTTAATCGAAAACTAGTCTTTTCTGAGTCTTTTTCCGACTCACCTTATCCTATACATCGGGGTGCCCCTCCTGTTCACCCTCATTTGAGCTCAGTGCACATTGTGGATAACAAGTAAGAAAAATCGATTTTCAAACACTGTTGCTTGACCTACCAAAAGTCTTCCCTTCGGTCTTCTTGAGACTCACCGTACTCTAAATATAGGGCGGTACCGCCTATCAACCCTCATGCCGCTTGGGTACAAGGCTTCAATAACAAGTGCGAAAAATCGATTTTACAGCACTGTTACTTGGCCTTTAAAAAGTCTTCCTTTCAGTCTTTTCAGGTCCACCTTGCCCTATATATATGGGTGCACAACGTGGTCGTGGTCATTTGAGTTCAGAGTCAGGTATGAGTAACAACTATCAACCATAGATTTTTTGGGAGTATTATTTGATCAAAAAAGAGTCTTTTTTAGTCTTTTCAAGTCTCATCCCCTACTATATGAAGGGCTGTATCGCGTGCTCGCGGTCATTTCAATTGAGATTCAGTTATGAGTAACAAGTATGAACAATAGATTTTTGAGGAGTATTATTTAATCAAGAAAGAGTCTTTTTTGAGTCTCACCCCCTACTATAGAAAGGGCTGCAACATGTGATCGTGGTCATTTCAATTGAGAGTTAGGTATGAGTGACAAGTATGAACAATAGATTTTTGAGGAGTATTATTTCATCAAAAAAGATTCTTTTTTAGTCTCATCCCCAACTATATGGAGGGCTGCACCACGTGCCCGTGGTCATTTCAATTGAGATTTAGGCATGAGTAACAAGTATGAACAATAGATTTTTGAGGAGTATTATTTGATCAAAAAAGAGTCTTTTTTAGTCTCACCCCCTACTATATAGAGGGCTGCACCACGTGTTCGTGGTCATTTCAATTGAGATTCAGGTATCAGTAACAAGTATGAACAATAGATTGTTTAGCGGATGATTTGATGGAAAGAGAGTCTTTTTAAGTCTCACGCCTACTATATAAGGGGCTGCAACTAGAGGTGTAAGCCGATAGGCTGATCGGCGGCGGCGCCAGTTTTTTTAAATTTTTTAAAAATACTCGGCGGCGCAGATTCAATATTCCAAGCCTACACAGCGGCGGCGGCTCGAAATTTTTAGAATTTCGAATGCCTTCGGCGGCGCAGCGGCTATAATTAAAGTGTCGCAGCGGCGCGGCGGCTTGAAATTTAAAAAAGTATTATAGCATCATGAAAAAATAAAAATTCCTCTATTTCAATATTCAGTCGTTTTTATTTTCAAATAAATATGTGGAAAAACTTTATTTTACATCGGGATATAATAAATAAAGTACACAAGTAACATATAGCTGAACAATAAATGAAAATATATAAATTTATCACAAATTTACATGACTAGAAAAAAATATACAAGAAATAAATAAAATCCTAAGTAGGTTTAAATAAATTATAATTGTCATGGATCATTTGTATTTTACCAACATTCTCTGGTAGTAACATTGTTCGTTTAGCATTGAGAATCAAACCTGTTATTGAAAAAACTTGCTCGCTTGGTGTAGATGTAACTGGAATTGCAAGAACAACCTGAGCAAGAATTTTTAAATGAGGAAATGTGTCTCCTGATAATCGCCAGAATCGAAGTACATCATCACAGTTAACATCAAGTCTCAAATATTTTTCTATTTCATTAGCAATAGGATCAACAAAGGGCACTGAAATTGGTGTGTGCTTTTGGATTAAATTTTCTCGAAGTTTTTTTAAATTTTGAACTGGTTCGCTCAAATTCTCCACTGATAAATTACGTTTCATGCTAGATGATGATGTTGTTGTACGTGCAGTTGAATGTGAAGATGGTGCACGTGTTGAGATATTTTCTGTTGTTGTGGATGCTTGTGGAACATCATGAATTTTAAATTTCTTTATCATTTCTAACAAAATTAATTCTTTTGTTGTTCGGTTTTGAGTTAAATAACGACTAATATCAATTTTGAGTTGTGATGGATCAAGTAAAAAACCACAGATATTTAATGGAATCACCGGAAATCTCTTGTTTAGGTTTTGAAAAAGCAAACTTTTAAATTCTCGAATAACTGATGATTCCATGTCGGTAATGTTCAACATAGATTCTATTTCCTAATATAAACATTAATTAATTAACAATATCTTTCCATCTGAAAGCTACCAAATAGTTTTATTATGAAAGATACACAGTTTTTTATTTTAAAAATCTTGAAAACGGATTTCATGTCTTTAAATATAATAATTGGAGATGAATATTCATTTCTAGCTAGTTTACATTCAGAATAATTAATCATACAATTTTTAGAACTTACCATTCTTAATAATAAGTATAAATTCATTGTTGTATAAGATTTCGATGCTGATAAAATTGTTGTTGCTGATTCAAGTAAACCAAGAAATTCAACTAAATCATAAACAATTTGATTTTCTGCAGGTGATAATATTAAATCAAAATGTTTTAGTCGATGTAATATAATTTCAATACCAGCTACATTATCGATATATGAACGAAGCATAATTAAAATCGTATTCCAACGAGTTACAATACGTTTTTTTAAAGTATGAAATCGTTCTGTATCTGTGTTATTAACTGAAATTAAATTATTAAATTTTTTTGAACGTTGAATTTGTTTTGAATCGAATTGTAAATCATCAGATAATAACGATTCTTCTAAATTATTAATTATCATATTCTCATCCAATGCTTCTAAATTTTCAAAATCAATATATGATGAAGCAATATCCGCATCTAATATTTCACCAGCTTTATTTATTATTGTAAATAAATCTTGGTTTATCATTTTATCAGATCGAAAAAATTCATATTCAAGTTCATGTTGACGATAACGAAGTTTATTAATTATCATTTGAACTTTATCTAATAAATCTGATACAAAAACCATGGAAGGAAAGCAGTCTTTCATCAACCAGTTGTGAATACCATGGCAAATACAATATGTATGTATTACGTTTAATAATTTCCATGCTTTGCGCATATTTGCACCTTGATCTGAAACCTACACAAAAAAAAATCAAACATGGCACGAATATTTCATGATTAATTTCTCTCACCACAATTATATTATTAGAATTTATACCAAATTCATGTAAAACAACTAAAACAAGATCTTTTATAGCTTCACCTGTATGAGATTGATCAAATGGTTGTGTTTTCAAACTATAGTTGTGGTACTGTAAATCTGAATCAAGAAAATGTATTGTAAAACAAATATATGAACGATGCTTATATTTGTCGGTCCATGTATCACACGTTATTGTAGGAAATTTTATTGATAATTTTAATAATTCTTTCGTTTTTTGATAACAGACATCGTAAATTTTATTGAGATTTATAGGTGATAGTGTGGTACGTGAAGGAATTTCTGATTTTGAAGAAACAATTTTGTTGGATATCAAAAAATCTTGAAAACCTAAGCATAAAAACACTTAATGAGTATATATATAATGTTCTAGAAAAAAAATTTACCTTCATTTTCAACGATAGAAAATGGTAAAAGATCTCTACAACACATTAATGTTAATTGATGACCTAGCTGTTGCTTTAATTGTGAAGATTTCATTGAATGACGATCACGAGAAAACATGGAAAGAATATGTTGATTTGTTGTTTTTGTTTGTGATGATTCTGTTACTTGGTGGATTGATAGTAAATGATTTTTCATATTTCCTGTACCACTTGTATTGCTGTAAACGCCAGTAAGATGTTTAATTGAAAAAAAATTAATATCAGGTTGATCATCTTTCAATTTGTTAAAACAAATTTTACAATAAACATGTTGAATATCCACTGCCTCATTCGGTTTTTTGTACAAATTACCAAAATAATCCCAAACAAACGATGGTTTTGGTACATTAGGTGGTTTTATATTAATAAACAAATTTTTGTTTAAACAGTAAAGATTTGTCATATCGAATGCAAAATGAACCTAAAAATGAACAAAAAAAAAATATTTATTTATCAATAAAAAGCATCTACGAGTTTCCTAATATTGAAAAAACATCACCGAAACAACTAACCAATGAAAAATTACCAAGACCATTAATACATAGAAAAACATCAAATTTTGAGTACAAAATATAACTTGAATTGCTAATGAATAAAAAAGAAACACTACGATTATTGATAAGTGAAAAATGAATACAATCAATGAGAATATTAATAAATGAAAAATAAATATACGTACCAAAGAATATTAACAATCAAAACCAATACTACCACCAAGATTAATAATAAGTAAAAAAGTGCCACTATCACCAAGAATATTAATAGATAAACAATTAATACAACAACCAAGAATATTAATAGATAAACAATTAATACAACCACCAAGAATAT
>CAJNOL010005692.1:0-10924 GCA_905250125.1 Rotaria sordida | reverse complement strand
CCAACTTTTTGTACCCTTGCGACCGGATGTTGCCAAAAGGCAACATGCTTGCATTCTGTTCTTCGAGTATACTGAATAATTCATCTTATTGGTCTAATAGATAATGGATGTGGAGAGGAAAATTAACCACTAATTACTTCCCGCATCGAATGCTCGAACAAATGGAAAACAGATCATTTCGACTCGGAGGCTGTTCTGGATCTTGGCGAGAGAATCCATCTCTCTCGTCAATAATAGCTCTTTCCTTTCTTGCGAACGCATAGATTTGCCCTAAAATGCGTGTAATTAATTATCAAATCACTTAAGAGACTATATCTCATCACTTTAAGATAAATCCTAAGATGATATTGGCAAAATGTTGCCAAATGGCAACATCCGGCCGGAAAGGGTTAACTAAAATTTTGGCATTGAAAGCTAAATTCAACCCACAAATGTTTTCCAGCTTGTAGAAAGATACTTTCCGTCATCTGATATTTCTACTATATCCCACTCGGATTAAGATGCCTTACTATCCTTCAATCCAGATACGCTTGTTTCCGAGTTTAATGTTCTAAACGAGGTTCCAAGATGATTTTGACGTTCTCCATCGATTTGAGTTAACTGGACTAGTGTCCAGTTCCTCGATGTATGTACACGTACACAATTTCAAATACTTTTCAAGTTCTGCAGTCGATGTAAAGTTCAATTATGACTCATAACTTTTTCGACCATAAAAGTCAAAAAATGTTCCTGAAACATCAAGTCGGTCGAAACTTGAAAAGCATAAGAAAAACTATAGTTCAAGCGGAGAAGTCTTGGACATCTATGGAATTCATTGAACAACATAAATTGCATGAAAAATTGACAATTGACAATTGACAATTGATTTTGAGTTGAATTGAAACTAATTTACACGCATGACCCATTCCCGTTCACAAGCACCATCTGACGTACTGTCAAATGTTAGCTGCTTTCTTCCTGTTGTTTATTAACAACCATCCAACAAAAACTGTGTTTCTTGTGTTATGCTGTTTAAAAATCTCAGCCGAACATTGATACGTGGCGAAAGATCGTTCACGCAAGTATCTGTAAGACTGACTATGATGAGCTCAGCTTCTGTCATGCTTGGTCACTGAGTACTGAGTATATATCCACAATTTTGAGCAGCAACCGAATTTCAGCGAAGAGTCATGATAAGTATCTTAAATCCTGTACATATGTATCGAGTAAACCAAAGTCCTACATGCATACCTTAACATAAGCATGGTGGACTTTTCATTGAACTTACGGTGAGTTAAACATTTTCAGAGGCTCTGAGAGCCAGCGTTTCTAACAGCAGGTGTACCAAGCATTAAAAAAATGTACACACCACATACTGCGGTCAATATAGATATTGCTTTATACTTTGCTCAGGCACGTTTCTTGATTAAAGTATAAAGTAGTATGTGATCTATATATTCCTTTTCTTTATGTTTGATACACTTGCTGTTAGAAACGCTGCTCAGAGCTCTCTATCTAACATAAGCATTGCTCATATGTTTTCCGACGATTCTGAGTGGGTATTTGTATGAAAACTGAAAAAAGAAGGAAAAAAAAAGGAAAGAAGGACCGCTGCGAGGTCTGAGCTCAGCTCGACATTACATACAGTACACATAAACGTACTTTTTTTTGCCTTGACGTAACCCAATAGAGCATAGTTTGCCTGTGGAGTCGGTTTTTTGTAACCATTTTGATGAAAAAGAAGTATCATTCGGCATTTGATGTGTTTTCGTATTTTCATCAAATGTGTAGAATATTTTATACTTTTTTTTGGAACAAAAATATTCTCATTTACACATAAATAACAGGGTAATTCAATTACACACAAGTAACGCTCGTCCGTGTGACTCGCTTGACCCTCGACTGAATATTCGGCTCTTTTGGTGTTATATACCGCTCTACATTCTTCAACAAGGCTAGTATCCAACGTTTCAAAAGGATGAGTCGGTGTGTGGACGTTGAAATTAGCGTCAATCTCATTGTGTACAATGATATGCAGGTCCGTGGGATCATTTTTGTCATAAATTTATCTAATCAAATTCATACCCACACATTGATACTCAACAGGAATCTAAATGAACTACACTACGGCGGCCGTATCCGCAAGTCCTCCAAGAAAAAGAGATTATATTCAACTTATTAAGAGCCCACAAAGCAAAACGCATCCGCGACACCATTGTGAAAACGCGCCGTGCTCCTTGAAAATTCTACTAAAAAGCCGTATGCTTACCAGCACATCGGCCGATCATGCTGTTTACTGAAGCATCGCTAGAAAAATACGAGTTCAGCTGAAATTCTAGCTTAAAATAAATTATATGAGATCTAATCTGTCATCAGAATATCACACTTAAAAGAAGCTCCCACGCGACGTAGCCGTCGGACTAGACAGATAATGTGATTATACTCGTATACATTCCTACAAGCGAATGAACACAGACAAGAACACATACCAACAGAAAAACATCTTCCTATTTCATTCATATCTACTTTCGATACAGCAAATATAAGTTCTTTCAGTGATGTTTTTCGTCAAATGTACTATTCAAATATCGTGCACGTGCAGAAAAGGCGTTCTCACACTTTATTTCAAAGTATTTCTCAGTATTTTGTCACTGCTAGCCTCTATTCAAACTCATTAGATCTAGACTGTTGATATTTATCCGATGAATCCCAACCGTCTGGAGCTTTCCTTTAGGAAATTTTCCAGTGCAGCGGCTAGCCACTGCTTTATTTCATTCTATTCCTCTGTAAGACTACCCTTTATATTTAGATTCCACCTAAATCCAGTCTCGGCTTACTTCGAAAAATCATTAAATCTCTAGCACGAAAATTGTCGACGGAAGTTTCTAAATTGAAGTTTTCTTGTGAACTTTTCCTGATTTCTTCAGTTTCATTGAAATTCCTTATTAAAGAAATACCAGTGGAGCTTTCTCAAAACAAATCTAGCTTTTACATGGATTCTTTGTGAGGTGGATCTGCAGTGTGCTTGCAATATGAGCGACTAGTCGTTCATCGGTGCCTCTCTGGGGTGCCACTGACGGCTAGTCGCTCCTTTGTAAATCAGTGCACTTTAGCAATAGTTGTTTATTGTCCATTTAACATAGAAGATATGACCTCATTTACATATAACTTTTTACATTACGTTCTTCGAGTTATAGCCGGCTAGAAATTCCACGAGTCAGAACTCCTGAAAACATATACAAGGTTAAAAATATAGTTTTTTGATGATAATAATAATACATTACAATTTATTGTCACATATCAGTTTAAGACCCTCGTCTATCTATACATTGCGTCAGATAATAGGTTTGACCATATGAAAAAATTGAGGTGAATACGCTAGCAAAATCGGTCTTATTTGAAAATTATAAGAAAACCGAGCTAATTTGTATTCCTTTTCTCCATCATTTTAAAAGACACTGGTACTATTGGTTCTGCATAGATAGCTTTTACTATGCCTTTAGAAACTACAAAGATATGAAGATTTGGAATGCTTGGGCAACACTTCATAATAAAATCCCAATGGTATTTCTATACCAAATATATAGGATTTCAAGGTGTGAATCACTTTGATCACTTGGAGATTTAAAAGGTATCGTCAAAGCATTCCAAATCTCCATATCTTTGTAGCTTTTGAAGGCATAATAAGACCTATCTATGCAGAACCAATAGCGCCGGTGTCTTTTGAAATGATAGAGATCGAAGTAATTTATTCTGTAAAATCCTATATATTTAATAGAGAAGTCGCATTGGCTTTATCAAAAACTACTGCCAAAGCATTTCAAATCCTCATGCCTTTGCAATTTTTTAGAGCATACTAAAAGCTATCTATGCAAAAAAATGGCTCCGATCTGTGCTCGAATAATAGAGAAAACAGGTTCAAATTAGCGGGATTGTCTTATAATTTTTTAAATAGGATCAAACTTGGGTGTGGGTGTGGATGCGCAGAAGATACATATCCACACCCACATCATACTCGTAAGAACCAATGACTTATCAGCAGTAGTGCTTACAACTTTCGGTGCCAACTATACACGCTTGTAGAGAGTATTTTTTATCCAAAATTGAATTTTTTATTAGAAAGAATTTCAATTAGTCGAGAAAAAGCAGTTTCAGAATATATTTTAAGTCCACTATCTCAAAAACGTATTTTTTCGACTGCCTTTGATACCATATGTCGTGATGTCTTTTAAGTTGCAATGAATCAAGCACATTCACAACATCACTTACAGTTGCCATCTTGTTTTTCTTTTCATTTCTGTCCTCTTCTTTTTACTTATTTCTTTGCTCATGTGAAGATGATACGAAATATATGCAGCAAAGATATAAAATTCAATTGAAAATTGCTTACATAGAATGATACAAAATACATTAGATCCTTACAGAATCAATAAGACCTGACGAATTTGTCTAGTTTACCAGTCAGAAAAATTGAAGGAATCCTGATGTCTTTTTTTTTATAATAATCTCATGACTATTGTTGTTATCTTTCTCCCTTACTGTCCTCCATACTTCTATGTAATTTCATTCGGTAGTGGAGACCCACTGTTACTCACCATGTGATAACGGTAATATAGAGAAAGAGTAGAGATAAACACCAAGAGAAAGGGTAACACTTGAGAAAAAGCGTCAGTTGGAAAAAAC
The DNA here is from genome assembly GCA_905250125.1 of Rotaria sordida. Taxonomy (NCBI): domain Eukaryota; kingdom Metazoa; phylum Rotifera; class Eurotatoria; order Philodinida; family Philodinidae; genus Rotaria; species Rotaria sordida. The sequence goes on along the minus strand of CAJNOL010005692.1, from coordinate 6,262 downwards.
CCAGCAACTTTTATTCAGCAATTCATACAAAATATACTTAATCATATTATACCAAAACGATCATCAAACATTGAAGACGTAATTTGAGCGTAAGTAGATTGCCGACATCATTCGGTTTTTCTTTATTGCATTACCATAGATAGATGATATCCACACATTTTTCGAGAGAAAGAGTAATGATGACTGAATTCATCAATGCAGACGATGAAAAATAGTATAAAACGGTGTGAATGTGGGTCTTTTTCTTTCATACATTCACATTCACATCCACATCCCATCAACCGCCACACACGCTCGTACATCTATATCTAGGTTTAAACAACGCCAGAACCTGGCTGGATCAGTGTTGGGCTCTGAATTTGCTTAAACATCGAACTTATTAGGGGGTCCCAAAAATTCTGTCGTTATAACCTTTAATTCTTGTATCTTGAGTATTGCCACTGAAGGGTACACGCATAGCTGTGAATGACATCATTTCAATTATTATCTGACGAAATTTTCAGGGGATCTACCGATTATGCTTGTGAGATACTTGCAGGTTTTGTTATGCTTGCATAGTCAAATTTTACTTTTTTGAACTGACTATTGAAAGATTCTAATCGTGATTTCTACAGATATCAGTGACATACACAAAGGTTTACTGGCTGGTTGGGGAGGGGATAGTAAGAGCATTTATAAAATGCTGCCCCAAAAAACCTGAAATATCTGAAGTCTTCCAGGAGAGACTTTTTCTGCAATGAGGTGGTCTGAGTAGTCTGGACTTTCCACTTTGTTGCACCATTGCTAGATATTTAGAGGATCTATAAAAATATTTATAGAGCCTGAACACATTTTAATCTACCTCGAATGAAGCATCAAAAAGAAGGGGTCGGATTTATGTGGAAATTTCGGAGAATCTAATTACTGCGCCTAAAGCGGCTGCAATCGTTGGACTGTCGTCTATATATCTAATCCAACTCGTTTTTTGTATTTAAAATGAATATGATATTCATTCTCGAATGTGACTAAAATTAGATGGTTTCCAAGGGAAAAGCTGAGTTTTGCTATATTGCTCCAGTCGAACTGTGACCACTAGATACAGGTTTTTCCGAGGGAAAGTAGCAGAGATTCCAGTCTTGAAATTTCATGAAGTCTATTGAAGTTTCGTGAAGTCTAATGGAATCTTGGCGCCTTCTCTTGTCGAAAATCACGATTTTCGTCAAAAAAAACAGGTGGTTTTGAGATTTTTATGTGGTTGGATATCCTTTATTGCCTACTTTTGAAAACAGAATTATTTATCGGAATTCTGGTGCTTTTTCACGATTTCACACAGGATTTACTGATGAGGCTGGAATTTGAAAAAAATTAGTTTTTTGAAAATGTTAGGCATTGTTGCCTTTGGAACTGCTTCTAAGATTTCCCATAGGGAAGAAGGTAGCAAAAATGTGCGATATACCAAGCACTGAGAGCCTTTGAATAAGTGCACTTATGCCCTGTATTTCTTTTCCTACCAGTGTTCATTCAATTATGTAATTATTTTGACAGTGTTATGCCAGAAGAGACACCTTCTGATATAAGTATGTGTTATTTTCTCTTTCTTCGGCTTCATTCTTTCACATTTATAGTCATTGGTTGCTTCTTCTCAATTTTTGTCTATTTAAACAGCTAGTATTGTTGGTGTGGAAGTCGGTGTGAATGAGTGACATGAATACCTACACACATCCACACCTCGTATGCATTTTCTCTTCTAGACCCAAATTTTTAGACGCTGTACAAGCACGTGCAAGTGTTCGTTTGATTCGCCATAGGCGATAACATATGTTGGACTGCGATCGATGTGTTTTCTTTACCGTTTTACTAAACAGACACATTGATTGTCAGTTGCAAGTTTTGTTTTGAATTTTTCTCAAAACAAGCTTTTTATTTTTATTTTTTACTTGTGTTTTCCAGATTTCTCAGCCATTTTACACGCTAGTAAGTTAAAAAAGGTTTTAAATTTAAAAGTAAATTGTGCTCTACAATTTCGTAGAGCCAGATTTTTTATTTTTGACTTAGTTCTTGAGAAAAATGAAGCTTTGTGCACAGGACTGTCCTTATTATTTTGAGCTTTTTGAAAAAAACTGATTCCAAAAATTGGTAAAGAAGAATTTGAAAAATTGGATTCTGTTATGTTGTAGCGGCAAGTGTTGGCTACATTTTGACGTCAACCCGAGATCTGTAGCATTAGATTTGGGAAAGAAATCTGGGACACAGGAAAGCCAACTTTTTGACCGTTAATATAGGGATAACTCTTGAAGACCTTAATATTTTGGGCTGAAATCTTTACTATAAGATTACTAGGCCCAGGTCTGTGTTTCCTGAAGTTTTCTGCTACACCTGTTGTTTTAGAACGAAAATGGATATTTGACAGAGGAGGGGAAGGCTTAAGAAATCTTTTGAAGCCTTTGAGCTATAGCTTTTTATATACGCTGAAGTTTCATGAAGTTTCATGAAGTTTCATGAAGTCTGTGAAATCTCTTGAAGTTCAGTGAAGTTCATTGAGGTGTCATTAAGTTCTCTGATGTCTGCTGTTTTCCAGTAGGAGTTTTCTATTGTCTTCTATGTCATAGGACTGGTTGAATTGAGACTCATGTTCGATTAAGTAAAACCATTCTATAATTTCACCATTTTAGGTGTGAGTATTTGTGGTATGAAATGTAGATGTCACTCTTCACCTGAAGCCCACTCACATCCTAGTGTATATCAGAGACGATCGGTAATGAATGTTGAAGTTTATAGCAGTAAAAGTAAACAATCACTCATTCCTATCCTACAAAGCGTGAAAAACATGTATGTAAGTATGTGACAGATTTCAAAGTTTTTTGACATATTTGATACAGTATTTATGAGTAAGGGCAATTTGCTGATCTTTGATCTCTTCGAAGTTTCATAGACATGTTGAGGTTTCTCAATCAAGATTATGATTAATTTGTTTGATTTTTACTTCAGATAATTAATAATTAGTGGCTTTCATTATATCTCAATTCTTGTCTCTTATCACTCACTTGATCCGTTGGCTCGTACGACCCGTGAGTATTGTAATTACAATGATCTGTAGAACACATGCCATTCATACAGTGAGACTATCAGCAGAGAAGACCTTTTTTATTTCTTGTCGCATCTTTTATACGTGAATGTTGGCAAAATATACTATCACACACCTACTACACCATCGGACTACGATGTAGTCAATCTGGTAAAGTTGAAAAATCTGGGTTGATAGCACGCAATACAAAAATAGCATCTATCAAACATACCTAGTATCACCATTTTTTCTGTTGTTCTACACGAACCGAAGTAAACTGACTTGATTTTCGATTCATTCATATTTTTCCACCAAAGTTAACTTTTTGGTCGCATTACAAATTCTCCAGGCTGATGTATTTTGCATGATCTAAAAAAAGTGAATTTCTGGTAGGAGTTTAAATGAACTAAAAACCAGGTTATTAGATGAACTTACATTTGATAACAGAAAAATGGATGATAGTAAGTGACTGTGGCTAAATGAGATGAGCACTCCTTCGAATTTTTGCAATGCTGATCACACATTGGATGGCCATGAATCTCAGTAAATACAGATTTTACAGTTCGATTAGGTTGGTTTGATAACGGATCCTAATATCCTGTATAGATTATGACGGGAAAGAATATTGAGTTCCAACAAGAGCCAGGTTTATATTATAGTTAGAATGACCCTTATAGACCATTATGATAAAAAAATTGAATGTCTTCAGCTTTTTTCAAGCGGAGTTGTGATTTTGGTCGTCGATAGAGATATATTCAAAGTTGTATATCGCAAGAAAATCATTTAATAGTACTGCTTAAAGTATCACTGTCCCCTTCAATGAAGGACTTGTACGTCATATGGAATCCTAAAGAGATTCATGCACATACAACAGACGTTCGTCGGCCGAAATATGAACTGTAAGCAACATAGTTAGATTGAAACTAGCATAGTTAGAAAGACTCTTATATAAAGGGGAAAAATGTACTCTAATCGGTTAGGCAAATACAAATTCACGAGTAGGGGTGGTACTTTAACTTTAATCATTTTAAAGTTAAAGTCTAGGAGTAGGAAGTTACCGTTACCAAACCGTTACCATTACTGGTAACTGGTACCCTTGGGCTCCTAAGTCCTACTATAGAGGGTGCCCTTGGATCCTCAAGTCCTATAACAGGGGTAACCTTGGGTCCTCAACTCCTGATATACTAGTAGCTGTCCAGATAATAAGAAGGAAAAAGCCTCCTGAAACCTGATTGATCAAAAAATGGACAAATCAGATTGCGAGATTCTATTTTCCGGTAATATATAAAGCGAAGTCTCGGACATACACCCCTCATTCGATATAGCATCCTCGATAATCCTAGGATCGGTCAGAACATGACTAGTAGTAGTCTTGGTGATCGGTGGCATAACCAGGATTTTTAGACCAATGGATAAACTTCTCTGGTGTCGAAAAAAAAAATAATGGACAAAATGGGCAAGATTTTTATTGACAGGCCAAAACATTTTTCGCCCAACAAAGTACTGTTAATGTAAAAACAACGCATAAACAAATGAAATGAGGTTTTTTTAATCAAATATGCGTCAAAACCAATTCTTAAGCCTAAGTCAGATATTTTTTAGTCTATTTTTAATGACTCTGTTTATAAAATTTATATTTCAAATTCAAACACCAAAATCAAAACGACGATAATGTATTTGTATATATAATTTCAATTTTCCATTTGGAGTTATATTGAGACCTTTATGCATGTATGTAGCAGCACGTCCGTTTAGCCTATTTTGTTTCATTATAGGCCAACAATAACTTTTAGTTCTCGATAATTGATTGAAACTTCTTCCAGTAAAAGCTGTTGACGTAGACAATGTTGCCTAGAAAATTAATAAATAATGAACATTCGGATATAATACATTTCCCGTCTCTTTATTTAGTTCATTTAAGCATTTTTTTCTCCAGTCATCATCCATTTTAAGCAAATCATTATATTATTTTAACCATCTTTCTAATTCAGAATTTAATTGTAATGATGATATTAAACGATCAGCGAATTATTTCGATAAATGTTTTGTTAGTTCAAATGGTTTTTCATTTATAATTACTTCCAGTCACAATTTACTTAATAAACTAATTCGCCCATTTTTTAAGCCAGATAATCGACTTTTAATGTTATTAATTAGTTCGTCTGAGAATAAGTAGTAAATAAACATGATCACAATAAAAATTTTCTAAATCACAAATGGACATACCTTTTTTCGCAGAGCTAATATTGAATGACACGGAATAGATAGTGTGACAAATAGTTCTCTACATAATTCACCAACATGACTATAAACAACATTATGAAAATAATCTTGAGCCTGTTGTTTTCGTAATAATATAAGAATATTCAAACTATCATGGAAGAATAACAAAAACTGAACTACTTAGTATTAGTATATAGCTTATTATTGTGAATTCTGTTCGAAAATGAGAAGATAATAGAGCGAATGTATTATAAAAGTATACACATACATATGGACGAGCAAGAAAAAAACAAGCATACGTTGATGTTGTGGATTCTTTGAATATGTGACTGTGCATCACCTATGAGCATTTCTCTACAAACTAAGTCATTTTACCTCTTGGTTTTTTCTATTATATTTTCGCATATACGTCATTGGATTTTTCCTTTCTCTTATATGCGTTACTTTCTCTCTATATTTCTATATATATATCTACACATAGATATGTTCGTGTATGTTCTCTGCTCTGTACTCTTGTTTTTCTTCTCTTTGATCTATCCGTCTCTACCTTTATGGGGTTAGTATTTTCCCCATAAAACCAAACTCACATTCGCCCAAACTTAGTTAAAATGCAAGAATCGATTCTTTTCTTCTGTTTTTCTTCATTCTTTACAGAAAGAACAAGCAAAGAGAGCAGGTGTGATTCAGATGGAGTAAAAACAAAAATACAGTTGCTATCTAATTCAAAAATAAATAAACAATTCTAAAAAAGTAAAATTTCAATAGACAAACCTCCAAATGAAATGGGTAATTGCCCATTTGCATCTCACTTGTTTACGCCGCTGCTGATAATAAGAAAAAAAGCCTCTTGAAATCTGATTGGTTGAAAAATTGACCAATCAGATTGCGAGATTCTATTCGGGTGTGGGTGTGGATGAAAAGAAACAAACACACAATTACACCCACACCCACACCCTGCCTGCCCATGACAGGCTATGAACCTCTTCAACTTGCCTG
>CAJNOL010005690.1:0-10928 GCA_905250125.1 Rotaria sordida | reverse complement strand
TTTATCCTTTTTTATTTGATTTCTAATATACATTTAATAGTAAAAATGAATTTAGAGAAGTATTTCTTAAACATAATCAGATGAATATGTACACATATTTGAACCATATCTGTATGATATTTCTTCATTTTAGTTTTTAACATAGAAACATTTTTCATAAGAAGATGTGTATAGTAAAAATGTTGCCTTTGTTTTTATTAGTCAGTTTTTTTTAATGATACTTTGGAATAATTTCTTATTCAGAACAAAACACCAGCAGATACTTTCTCAATGGAAGTGAGCTACCTATTTTTGCTTTCTTTCAGATTTCTATTGAAAATCCTGATTAAAATCCACTTTTTTTCATGATAAATCGGTATTTTCACGATAGATAATACCAAATTAATAGAAAAATGAATGGGCAATTGTTGGAAAAAAAACGTTCATCACTTGAAACTACGGGTTTTTAAATAGCTGCAGTCAACCATCGGTTCTGATGAAAAAAAGCACGGCATAGGTAGCCATACAATATATATATATATATCTACCGAGGCGATTAGGTACGAATAAATCAGAAAATGATTAATACACTATTTAAGATGCATTATGTCAATGCTCTACCATATTTAAAACCTTATTCTTAGAGTATTGTTAGATTTGACATTCGTATGTTCATACTTTCTAATATTTCAATCATTAAAATTTTTGGTTATTTAACTCATAGTCTGTAGCTTTATCTATTCTTCTTTTTTTGTGAACCAAAAGAAAAGTAATTTGATTTGATTTAATCGAAATATTTGAATACAATGTGTAAAAGAAACATAATTGTTTGATTCCTAGCATATTGATGTGTTATTAGTTAGTTAAGAAGAAACTATTCGTTTTTTTTGTTACAAATCGCTTGTTTAATTTCTATGTCTTTACAAAAAAAAAGAATTAAAAGTTCATAATTTTATATTTGTTTGATTAAAACGATTACGATTCCGTTTACGATTGCGATAACGAAGTACTATCGAATTACATAATTTATTATTACAATTACGTCCACAGGTCACATCAGCATTTGGTAATTTACAATCTTGAGGAAAATTAAGATAATCACAGATTGGTTGGTAACAAACAGCTAAAAAAACACAATCTAAAATACTTCATTCAACATTCAATTAGATATTAAACATACTGGTTAATAAAGTTGTTGCTTGAACATTACAACTAAAAAGTAGAATATATAATATTAATGATAAATAATCAAAAAATAAAATCAACAGACTAAGATGTATCACAAAAAACCCAAACAGAATTTCCTTCAAGTATTAAAAGATTTTTATCTTGTACATTCATAAAACCATGTTCCCATGAACAACCACGATAAAGTGTAAATTCATCATCACGATTAAGACGTGTATAACATTGTCCATTACATGGTGTTCCATCAATTTTTAATGTAGTACTTACATTGACACCACATAATGGATTTCGTGAATTACATTGATAACAATATCCAGCTGCTGCTGCTGAACCTAAAATATATAAATAGTTCATTTAGAATACAACATTCATTTTAATTCACTTACTTTCATTGATCAATACGAATATAGATAATAGAAAAATAATAAAGAAAAACTGAACAAAATTTTTTGTTGTTGTTATTGTTGTTGTTATTTCAGGCATCTTCTAAAATAAGAAAATGATTATTGAATGACGAATAAAATGAAATGCTTAGACGTTTATTCAACCCTGAGACTTCAATATTGTACTAGCCAACTCCTACATTTTAAATATTTGTTAATAGAGAAAAGAAAAGAAGAAAAAAAGTACGATTACATGTATAGTAGCTACGGTTTGAAACTTGATTCCAAACTTGAAAATTGGCGACAACACCATCTTATCAAAAGAACAATGACCTCCAACAGCAAGTATCGCTATATTTTTTTGAAGAAAAGTCGAAAATTATTTTACAGGATTCATATTTCATTTTGCAAATAAACGTCAAGGAAATTTTTTTATAATAATAATAATAATAATAATAATCATACATATATATATATATATATATATAAAACTGAAAAAGAAAACTAATTATTTATATAAAATATAATTTATTTATGAATCTTCAATAGATAACCTTCACAATGATGGTTTACTTAATACAGATCATTTTTCTTATTAGAAGATATTGACCTATCAATTAATCAAATATTGTGTTCAATCTTCTCCTTCATGTCTAATCCATATTGGGCAAAAAATTATTAACAGTTGTTTTTATTGTTTTATCATCTGCAATCATAAACGAAACAAGCTTTGCCTCTGGTGCAATGAATGTTGGGATTCCGTATGGTACTTGTTTATACACGACAGAATCTATGCTACCACCTACTATTATCAGCTAGATCACGATATTAACAACAAATGAAAAGGTCAATAGAATTCGTTAAGATGCATATATATACATGATGATCATATCAAGTGAATGTTATGCCTTATATTAGGAGAAAAGAAATCGATAATAATGATGGTAAATGTTGAGAATAGGAAACGTCGATCATTTGATTGTGTGAGAGAAACAAAGATAGACAGACTAAAAGATCAAGAAATATGTCGGTATTAGAATCAATGACAACGCCAGAATCAATGACTACTTCTGTGTCTTATTCAATTGATGATATGGAAGAGTAAGAGTTTTTTTTTTCTTTTTTCAATTTGTTTTTTTTTTTGTTTTAAATATATAGTAGAAAACCTAAAACCATAGTTGAATGACATCTAGTATTAATAGAGATTAATATAGAATACGAAGAAAATTTTTCATGTATTTAAAATCAAATAATAAAATTTATAGTGAAAGAAAATCATTTAATATATTATTTATTAATTGTTAAGAGGTATATGAAATATTCTTATGTTATTCATTGAGATTGAATAAGAGTGGCGTCATGACGACATATTGGTAAATTGTGGAATAGTCTTTTTCTCTCGCGTCGATTAATTTTGATTGATCCTTTCGTTTATGTTGTTGTATTTTGATGATAAATTATTTGTAAAATATATTTTTGAATATTTTTCTAAAAATCGTTAGTTTTTTTTTTATGTATAATAGGAAAATAATAGATTTTTTTTTCCAAGAATTTTTATTTCTATTCTTAATATTCTATATATTTAATTTTATTAATATTTTTTCCATTAAATAATGTATTGAGACATTAAGACAAAAATAATCAATCCAATTACGATCACTTCGTCCTTTATTTTTTTTTGCTTTCATATTCTTGTCATACAATAAATGATGATAGTCAAAGAAATAATTAATTGGTCTTATGTGTTGGTATGGTATAGTGTCGGATTGGATTGATGTTTAGAGAAAAGGAGGAGAAAAATAACAAGAAGTTCTTGGTGTTATCGATCTTTGTCAAGTCTTTCGTTTTCTTTTTCTTATCCTACACTTTTCTCTCTCTGCCTTTCTTTTTGCCAGCTTCTATCGGTCGGTACCCCCCCAAGAGAAACAAACAACAACAACAACAACAGCAGCGGCAAAAAATAGACTAGAGGTAATCAGAAAAGAATTGAAGACATGTTGAATTTTTCGGAATAAAAATCATTTGAGTAGATGACATTGTGTCAATCGTCTAGGTAATGAAAAGAAGAAAAAAAAAAAGAAAGGATCATATCGGCAATCACAATGACGATTTGTCAAGCGCAACCAATGTAACGATAAAAAGAAAAAAAAACGTCTTTTTCACCCTCTGTTCTTTTCTCGTCTTTTCTTTGCCTCGCGTGTTTATATTTGTGTATAACTCTGTGTGCGTGTGTCTATGTGTTGTTTTCTTCATTCTCTTTAGTATTGTGTCTGTTTTGTATACTTATTCATAGTGAAAAGAGAATACCATAGTGCACGTTCTCATGCTCTTATACTACAGAACAGATACATCTTCTCTCTTTTTTTCTTTCTTCTTCTTCTTCTTCTTCCTCTTCGTTCTCTATCTATTCTCAATCGTCATTTTGTAGAAATATAGTATAGAATGAAAGATTGTGTAACACCGGCACCACCTCCGCCACAATATCCCTATTATTCGCCAACATATACTCATCATCAATATAGATCGCCAGCATGGCATCATGCACTTTCATCTCCATCTCATCATTATGATTTACCGGCATTATCTAGATCATCTTATCGTTATACACCTACAACACATTATTATCCTTCACATATACATGGTAGATCTCCTCAATATCAATCGAATAGGTAAGAAATAGAACAGTAAGCTATGATATAATCTGCATTCAATTATGGTATTTTTAACTGTTGATGTTGTTGTTACTTATGCTTTTGATGGTATAATCTTTGAAGAACATATGGTTGTGCGTAGGCGGATTTGTGAAAAGAGGATATTTGTTGATGATTGTAATTGTTCTATATACAGTACTCTTACTCTTTGCCAATCTATCTAACATTTGCGTCTAACATGTCAGCAACTTACATGCAGATTAAATGCAAAATGTGTTAGTCTGTGTTGTATTCATACAGAAAAAGGCAATAAGGCCAAACATTAATCTAATGATTGAGAATACCAAGGATTTTCTATCAGAAGGTCACCAAAAAAAAGAAAGAATTTAACTTAATAGTATATTCATATAGAGATATAGTTTTGAATTTTGTATTTATAATGAATTCATATAATAAATTTGTATTTATGTATGTTTGTTCTTTAATATTTATTTTATGATTTGAATTTTTCTTTTTTTTTTAATTTTTCATCTTGAATCAATATATATGTTACAATCGAAAATCTTTTTGATTTCTTTCAATAGTAGTTCAAATTCTAAATCAATTAGAAAAATATAAGTGAATCATAAAAACAAACAAAAAACAAACAACCTTGAATTATTTATTAGAAAAACAATATTTTTGACAATTGAAAATGAATAAGAAACGAATATCAATCTTATATAATCTATCAATATGATAATGGTAGATTTGACCTAGTTTTTGTTTTTTCTTCTGTTATGTACACATCCAAGAAAAAAAAAAAAAAGTAATTTCTTTCGAAGTGTCAAAATGTCATATCTATTCTATATTCATTGACATACCGTCAGACAAGCATGGATACTTCCTCAATATAAATCTGTTTTTTTCACTGTGTCAAAAAGTTATTTATTACGCTAAATCTAAGCATGATGGGATAATTATATTGATAAGAAAAACTTTTTCTTCGTGTCTTGTAATAATCCAAAACTGAGTTACGTCAATAGTAAAAAATAAAACATGCTGAGAAGATAAGAAAAGATAAAATTAATATGTGTGACTTTAGTTTTTGTTTTGATTTATTTAGTCATATTCAATATGTTGAAGATGATGAAGATGCACGGTCGGAAGAAGGTGATGAATCAGATTCACCAAAACCATTTGATAAGTAAAGTTTTTATTTATTTCAAATAAACAAAAACAAAAGATCAAACAAATAAACTAACATTTTTAATATCATTTAGAAAAATGTTTATCGGTGGACTTTCATGGCAAACAACACCAGGTAAATGAATATTCAAATGGATCAACTAAAAATTTGTAATATAAATCGATATGAATTTCTTATTACGATCCTTATGTCAATAGTTTTGAAAAATTAAAAAAAAAAATTCATATTTACTTTATAATAATAACAGAAAATCATATGAAGAACATTTTAATACCTCGAAAAAAAAAAATGAGTGTTCCGACATGCACTAGCTCATTTATAGCTCATATCTATTACAGACCGACAAGGTTATTTTGTCAACAAAAAAAAAAAATGATCTCAGTATTCAAGGTCATGGTTATAATTTCCGTAAACCTAATCTATCAAGCTTTCCTTTTTTTTCATGTAATTCGAAGATTGAAAAGCAGAAAAAAAAAAAGAAAATTCTATGATTATCTTCTTCTAGAATTCCTTTGAGATTTGTTCTTATTCTATCAATTTTCAATGACAGATTGTTGTTTTTTCTTTCTTCATTTAAGAACATTTAAAAAATTATTTTACTCAATTCGGTGAAGTATTAGAATGTATGATTATGAAAGATGCGATTACAAAACGATCAAGGTAAATAACTATAATTTGTTATTTATATATGTATTTATTTATTTTAATCATATTCTAGAGGTTTCGGTTTTATTACATTTAAAGAAGCAAATTCGGTTGATAATGTTCTAGCTAAAGACATTCATATGTTGGATGAAAAGCAGGTATGAAATTAAATTTTTTATTTATACATCCGTTTGATAATGATCATAAGATATATTCTTAGTCTTGATTATTGTTTTATGATTAACTAAATTTGATAATGAAGGTTTTATTATTGTATATATTAAAGGTATTGAAAGATTTGATGATGATTTATAAGATGATTTTCGTATAGATTTACTTATATAAATAAATGAACCGATTAAAAAAATGAGAAATAAAATAAGACTAATTAATGCAAGTATACAATAATGTATAAAATGATGTTGAAATATTTCTGATTGATTACGATAAGAATTATTAGCAAAAATAAATAAAACTATTGTTGTTAAAAATGCCAATAATGTAAATAGAGTAAACATAAATGCAAAACGAATATTATCATTATGAATGGAAATTTCATCTTGCCAAAGATTTGAAGATCGTCTTGACATATGATAATTATAAAAATGAATATTATTCACTGAATGTTTTTTGTTGTTTAAAACTAAATTAAATGTATAAAAAAAGAAACAAAAAAGTTTTTATTTTTTTTGTTGTATATTTATCTCACAGAAAACGTGACCATTTACTTAGAAAAAATATAGAAATAACCACTCAATTCATTTTTCTTTTGATATTACCTCATCATTAGTTTTTAAAAATAGTTTTTCTCTTCTTCTTCCCTAGACAAGCATATCTGTTCTAATTCTGAATTTTTACATTTCATCACTTACATTTATTTTAACCAACACTTGATGAAGAGTCTTTTCGTTGGATATATATTTATATTTAGATATAAAGAGAAGAAAAAAAGCAACATTGCCTGAAAAACTCTAGGCAAATAACAACATTCTTTTGTTTCATGTACCGCTAATCCTAAGTCAATGCAATAAAAGAATCAATAATTAAGATATATATTTATTTGAGTAAGATAATCATACATAGACAGCGAGAGTTTCTGTGCAATGAATTCGGTATAATAATAAAAAAAAGAATAAAACTTGACGTCTATAGCAAAAACAAAAATAACGGAAAACAGACAATGAAAGATATTAAAAAGAAAACCATATCCCATTTGCTCCAAAGAAGACATGATCTGTTGTACGTGTATTTCTACTTTTCTGTTTGTTATCTTGTCTATCAAACAGATTTTTGAACATAAGCAATACCATCAATTATTGTTTAATTAACTTTACCTACAATTAACAGCTAATATAATTATTTGTCAATATACCTCAGACTTTTTTTTGAAATTTAACTGTTACAAAAAAAAAAAAGAAAATAACAAATTGTTAGTATTTATAAAAAGCTAATAAACAATCGGACATATTATTATTGACAAAAAAAAAAATTTTTTTTTTCATGCCCTCGGGCTATTCATAAATAAATAAATATACATATATATTTTTTTTTTCACACATATAAATTCTTCGAACGAATGTCGTTCTCTATAAGTGATATCATCAAAAAATAAACAACAATAATCAGTTGATCAATTATGTTTTATAAAGAAAAAAGATTAGAAAGAAAAATATATATGTGTACTCTATTGCCTTGTTTCCACTTGATTCACTTTGAAAAAATAATTCCCCTTTTGTATGACACCTTAAGCAGGATAAAAGAAGAAAGAAAGAAAAACTAGCTTTTTAGATTATCCATCTGACATATTCTATTAGTATCATATGATTGAACTTTTATTTCATATTTAGATTGATCCCAAACCGGCCTATCCTCGTCAAAAGCATCCTAAAGTAAGTGATCGTTGAAGTTTCTTTTTCTGTATATAGTCGATGTATGCATGTAAATGATGACAATTTTTATGCTCATTGCATGTTGATCTCGTTGTTGGACGAGAAAGAAAAAGCGAGACTATTATTTTATAGGAATTGATCCTATAGGCTGTTTAAAAAAAAATGACAGCAATAGCAGATCATTTGCGAGAGCGTGCATGTGTATCCGGTCTCATTCCCCCTCTCTCTCTCTTTCTCGGATGTTCACAAGATGACTAAAGAACATTCGACTTTGCTGGAGTCGAGAGATGGGGAGAGAGAGAGAGAAAGTCAAAAAAAAAAAGAATAGAGAAAAAGAAAAACAGAAAACAAACATAGTCGTCTTCATCATCGTTTTCCGTTGTAATACATCTAGAAGGAAAAAAGATCTTCAAATGTAATTAACAAAAAGAGCGAGAACGAGAAAAAGGAAAAAAAAGGCATTCACTTCGTTCAACTCATGATTATTCTTTATCGATGACAACGAGATAGAAAGAATTGATGGCTAACAAAGATACAGTCAAGATCTAACTATCTATTCTCAAGTGACGAAATCCATTTGATTTATTTTGCTTTCTTACATTTAACACTATTCTTTCAATCTAACAAATCTTTTTTTTCACATATCATTTCATACAATGAACAACGGAAATAATCATACATTAGTTTTACTCGACAGTATAGCCGCTCAAGATCTTCTTAGTAAAGCAAAGGTATGAATCATTGTTTCTTGTTGAATAATTTTACATAATAGTAGTCATATTGAATGATTATCCTTATCATAAAGAATACTCAATCGTTTGTTGATGTTCGGCTTCTTTCCACACCGTCGGCAGTAATAGCAGGAAAGAGAAAAAAGCAGTTGGTGGTATATGCAATAGTACGAGAGGAAGAGAGAGAGAGAGAAAATGAGACCGATTTAATTGAAGGATTGATTGCACCAGCATAACAACACATTCCTTCGCATTCTATCAACAATTTACACAAAATATAACGGAATAGAAAATGTAACAGCAGTGTAGCAGATAACTTATTGTTTTTTTTTCTCTATTAGAAATATGAATAACAGGTGATCGTTTGATTATCGTACATGTTAAAAAAAAAGATTTTTTTTTTTTCGTTTTCTTATTGAAAGAATTTTATTCATATATGTGATAACCTTTAACCGTCAATGGGCAATGGTCGATCGATGAACGGTATTTTTTTTTTTTTTCAATACATAGTAAGAAAGAAAGAAAGAGATGAAAGTGTAATTCACATTATTGACAACGAACTCTTTCTCACAAGCGGCGTTCTTTTGTTCCCCTGACCTGTAAAGGCCTCCAACCATCCATCATTCTCTTGTTCAGTTCAGTTAGACGTGCGTCACTGTTCGTTCTCTCAGTCACTAGCAACACCATCAACATGATCATTGTCCATCTTGTGGGTCTTTCTTTCTCCGTTCTCATTTTTTTCTTCTTCTCTCTATTGTCGTTGCCGTCGTCTTCTCGGCTCGTTTGACTCTACAATTCTGAAATTTCATAGGGTGATGTGCTGTCGATAGCAAGTATATAGGCAAGAGAGCAACAAGTAGTGTGTGTGTGTGTGTGTGTGGGCATATACGAGAGAGAATTTCAAACTCTTTCTCTCTCTCTCTCCCACTCTTCTCCGCTCGAGAGAGAAAAAAAAACACGAAGAAAAAAAGAAAGGGAGAGAGAGAGAGAGAAAGAAGATAGATTTCGTTCTTCTCCATCCAACCCACTCATTCTTTCGCACGAATGTACACATATATCGAAACGTACAGTGTACATGCAATATACACTTAGATTCATATACAATAATTGATTATCGTCCTATGATGGCTACATATATACTTTTGGATCCAAATGATATTGTTCAACAACAACAAGCAATGGCAGCGGTTGCAGCTGCTGCTGTTAATAATACGACAAATAATAATAATAATCTTTTAACTAATACTATTCCTAATTCGACTGTTTTAAACAAAAGTTCGTCATCAAACGATGTAAGTTTGAATGAACATCATTATTTTACTTTTTTTTTCTTCTTCTTCTTATTTACTGACCGAATGTGAAATGACTTTTATCTTTACCGTTATATGTCTGTATACATACATTCATCACATGTCTATTTAACTAACCTTCATGTGATTATACATATGATGTACATACATCAAGTATTGAACCTCTTTTTTTTTTTTTTTGCTTTCTTTGTCTATTTTGCTTTAATCCATCATCATCTTTTGTTTATGTGGATTGAACGCAATCGGTGGATGGAAAGTCATCTAGGTTCTTTTTTTTTTCTTACTTGGATTTACGTCACAAAGGTCATCACTAGCGGGTGTAATTTGAATATGAAATGGAAAAGAAAAAAAAAAGACTTCGATCGTATAATCAAATGAGTACGAGTATAAGTGTGCATGCATATGTATATGTGTATGTGAGAATGAGACAGAGAGAGAAAAAAACTATTCGTCGCTATTGCCAATTGATCGGTAATAGTGAGAGAAATTTAGATTCAGACATTGTCGTGTCTCTCTCTCTCTCTTTACTCTAATTAAACACAAAATGATAATGCCCAGAAGAACTAATAGAAAAATTTTTCTCTTCACTTGTTCGTTCGTACAGCTGGTAGTGCTACAACAATACCATTAGTATTGAGTGGTTCTCTTTCTTTCAGCTTTATATATATATATTGATCATTATCATCGTCGTTGATGACAACGACAAGGTTCATTAGATCGGCAATGCAACAGATTGATTCTCGGCAAATGAATAATGAGAACTAGTTGTCTCTCGAGATACCTTATGTACATATATATTGAAGTTAAGTAATGTACTCAAGGGAAAGCATAGAAAAACCGGAACTAGACAATGATGATAAATAGACTCTTACATGTAAGATCCGTAAATCCGCAAATAAATAAAGTGTTTGTGTGTGTGTGTGTGTGTGTACAAGTAATCATCGATTCTTTCCTTTTTTTTTT